>JANTCA010080374.1:0-14621 GCA_024741275.1 Chironex yamaguchii
AGCTTTTTTCGTCTGACACTCCTCAGAGTATGAAACGTCAGAAAGGAAAGTATATGTATATGGCAACCTATTTATATTTACATGTGTCAGACGAAAAAAGCTTTTAAGTATGATTTTAGCGCAATGTCGCAAATTTTCAAGGCAAATATTATTTTATAATTTGTAGTCCTTTTGACTCAATACTTTTGACTAATGTTGCTTATTTGCGTCTTTGGTAGCAGCATTTACACTAGAGTCGCGTACAGTAGCAATGTAAGCCATTCTTGGTAATAGCACTAGTGGGACTGATGCATAGGTAACGGGTGTAAATCGTTGAGGTTTCCTTCCTATGACAAAATCTTCAATATGCCTGAAGGGAACAGAGTACAGAGTCCACTTGTAACATACATGGATTTGAGTCTGGTAGATTGACAACTTTTACTCAGCAATAAACAACATGACATTCCTTGCCTTTGCACTGTGGTCTATGAAGGACACGTAAGAGATCTTTCACTCCAGTTTCTATTGTTTTATTGTTTTTCATGAACTGTAATACGGCGAGTATTTCACCCTGTTTTATGACGTTTGTGGTTATCAAACATAAAATTTTAAGAGATATAAACAGTGTTAAATAATTTCGCAATCAGAGGAAATCGTGAGAGTGGTTAGAAGTCATGTGAGGGTTTTACCGAAAATGTTAATAAAAGCGTGGAAGTAACGCAAGATGAAAAAAAGATTAATACTTAGTGTACATGGGTAAAGTTATGATTATGACCACCAAAACTTTGAGCACGGGTCTGGCGACTGCTAATCTGGCGTCGAAGAGGATTGTGAGACTCAAGTTCTAAGCTCTGGTGGTTACAATTATAACTTTACTTCTCATTATACAAAACCACCGTATTTGCTTCTATCTGGAATTTAGCATCGACTTTCATGTGTTAGTATGAGCAGCATTGATTAAATGAGTACTTGGTCAATCTATTGTTTAATTAATTAATTTTCTATCTTCTCCATCTTTTCATTTCTCGCAAACAATTTCGATTATTCATATATTGATTATTCTTTGTATACATTTTGTTATTTATTTGTTCAGTATAAAGTCACATATTGTACATCATGATAGTTCAAGATCTAATTTTTGGTCAGCACTGAATAAGCATGCATCCCCAACAAATGCTTCTTTACCATGAATCAACCCATGCGGTTGCCATCTATACAAAGAGCGTGTATTTCAGTTGGTCAACATGTGTAAATGCACTTTAGAAAACTTAATCTAGTATTCTTATGCCTGTTAATGGAACTTGGTAGCCTACGTCATTTTTGAAGCTGCTGGGTAAAATTTTATGAAATTTAAAGTCTTTGCAACGCTCAGGCATCAAAGCACAAGCAAAATTAAGTAATTACTGTTAAATGGTTACTCAAAGTGTCCATGGTCACTTTAAATGTAATTTTACCGATAGCTATACACGCGTGGACTGCAGTTTAATTCGTTGTGTTTGAAATACTTTGTACCTACTTGATATTACTGTTCAATTTTGACTTAAAACATACATATAGTCACTTCTTCATGTTTTGAGTTACGACGACTCAATTACTTTGATGTCAATCCTAGAAATAATGAAGGGAAGAATTGCAGAAGTCTGGAAATGAGGCAACTTCAAACGATCCTTGTCATCCAGCTATTGTTGGTATTTGCAAACAGTGCTGTTTTGCCACACAAACTCTTATACGGTAGGTATTTCCGCTCTAACATCTTACACTTTTGACTAGAGTAGCATAGCATTGTGTCAGGTTACGTACTTACGTACTACACTTACCTCTCAGTCGTAATTACACCTCTAGAGTTTATCTGTCAGGTTAATAGTATTGCATGTTAAGTCGGACAGTCTCATTGCATGGACGTAGGGTAGACTAGGTGCGTCTGTTTGCTATTTAACTATATCAGTTCTTTTGTTACATACTTAGACGCCAATATATATTTTATAAGGGATCCTAATGTAAGCGATGATGTTGGCAGTGATTATCATTGTAGGGATGGCTGATATGGTTTGTATTTTGAAAATAATTATAATAATGATTATGATGATGACAATAAGTTGATAAAGGTTTGTTGATGTCGATGATGACAACGAAGATAATAATTTTACGTGGAGCTAAGCAGAATTAGCTTTGTCTAATGGTACCATTATCTTTGTCATTTGATAAACCAATTACTGTCAGGGCTGAACTAAAGAGCGATGTCTTAAAATTAGCTTATTTTACCGTTGAAATTGCCTTTGACTAATCACTAGTTTCTTCTGTTTTCTTATAAGGAGTTATCCTTCACGGTTCTCAGGATACAAAAGGAATTGAAAAGACAGTGGAGACATTAAACAGGGAAATGTCACTATTACCTGGACACAATGTGTCTGTGGTGTTCTACAATAGTTCTACGTTCTCTCAGGACATGATGGAGTTCGGTTGGTGAAATACCCTTTCGTTTTTTATGTCAAAGTTTAGAGATGATAAAAAATGAATTAAGCAAGTTTAAATCTGCCTAAAAAGATACACATCTGCAAAGTTATCACCTATTTGGAGAAAAGGACTACAAAATAATGATTTTGCCGCCTGAAAACCATAAAGGATGTTACCTTTTTTCTAGCATTTCATTTGCCTTGCTACGGTTGACATCATTGTTTGCCCTAGTTGTTTTTATCTAGTTATTTCAAGTAGTAGATTTATCGTTGAAGAGGTTTCCTTCTTAATATCTTATAGTTTTGAATAAAAAGGTTGCTGTATTTCTATTTTTTCCTTTCTGATGATTTATACCCTGAAGAGTGTCAAACAATAAAAGCCATTGATTATGTTTTAAGCGCAACTTAGCAAATTTTTCAAGGTGGAATTTCAAGGTGGATTTTCAAGGTCATTTTTTTTACCATAAAAAGGCTATGAAGGTTTCACAAGCCAACTAATTCGGATTGGTATTCTGCTCAAGAGGGTCGTCAGGATAAGTGTTTTATATTGTATCTATTTGAAATGTGATCTTATATGTAAATATTGAATGGATAAATCATAGCATTAAAATGCATCGGTTTCAAGTAGAACTTACCACTTTACACATACCTAGACCCACCAACAGTCTCTCGTTCCATACTTAATGTGTCACATGTAAACATCAACTTCATCAAAAAAGTTTGGTTAATAGCAATATGTTTTCTTCCTTTGTTTTAGACTTGGTGCTTGCCTAACTTCGCCTAAATTTAGTTCTGTAGTCCAAAATTTTCTAATTTGGAAACCAAGAAACTTTTACGTTCCTATTAATTACCCGGAGACATTTGTAGTTATTTGTGTATATATAATTTAATGATTTTTATAAACAAACAAGGGGGAAGTAGTCAGTTACAACTCCGGAAATTATAAAAAAGTAAGGAGAACTTCAGAAAATCAGAGCCAGTGTCGTAGCAACAGAGGGTGCTATTGAAAGCCAGTTCCCACTCCTGTCGTTCTAATTCTTAGTGGGATATTATTTTTGTACATTCTGTTGTAAATTCTTTATAATCCCAGAAACTCATTGTTCCCTTGTCTCTTCTCAAGCTAACCACTTAAACATTTGGTTAAGCAGAAAATATCTTGCTCAGTTCGTCTTAACATGGAGCTTTGTGAATAATTCAGCAGTTGCTTAGTAATTGGAAAGGCGTACCAAAGCACCATTTGGTCAAACAACAGTAATTGATTTCAAATATCACACAAATTCTTCTTCCTTTAATCTAATTCTACTGACTGTTTAATTGGAATTAAGACTTGGACCAGACTTTTACACTTTATAACTGCTTTAAATTACAAAAACTGAATTTGAAGATATTGTTTCTTCTTAATAGCAAGTTTAAGTTTCAAAAAGCTTGTTCTCAATGCAATGTCTTTGGGTAAATTGTTACAAGCTTCCCACATTCATACATTTGTATATCAATATTTTAAATTCAGGAAAAACAATCTTGGCGCATAATATTTCCGCATTATTTGGCCAGTACCTGACGACCAAACAAGCATTTTTTGTTTCTCAGTTTCTGAGGATACCATTTTTCACTATCGAAGACCATCCAGGCGAGCGCATACCTGCGACCGTGGCAGCACATTCCTACAAAAACATTCAAGCAATGTTGCCAACAAGTCGAGCAGTAGCAAAGGTTTTGACACAGTTATTAGTGAGTCAAAGATGGGAACATATCATTGTCCTTTTTACAGGTAAGGGCTAAACGAACTTGCTTTCGGTTTGAATTTTATTTACAATAAAACTCTAAATGTAGAATAAATTACAATATGCATGTAGAAAGGATTTAAAATATACATGTTGCATAAATTTAAAATCTACATGTAAAATACAGTTAAAATATACATGCAGAATAGAGTTAGAATATACATGTAGAATAGAGTTAGATTCAACATACAGAATAGAGTTAGAATACACATACAGAATACGATTAGAATATACATACAGAATAGAGTTACAATGTACAGGTAGATTAGAGTTAAAAGATATTTATATCATAGAGTCAAATCATACATACAAGATGAAATTACATTATACATACCTGGAATCTTAGAATGAATGTTAGATACGTATTAACGAATACTGTTAGTAAATGTTAGAGTCTAAACATGGATACTACTGATCTACGTGAGAATATGGTCATTCTCTGCCTCTCAATGTTATAGCAAACATATTTGGTCGATTGTCAGAATGTTCATATTCATAGCTATATTATAAAATTACAATAATAAAGTCTTATGATCCATGTCAATTCTGTTACTTTCAATGCTGTAATCTTTCCCACCTCCTCTTCAAGTTACCTTACTTCCTAACGTCTATGGTCTTTGTTCCCATTAACGTTACCACCGTTATACCCATTATAGAGAGAATCATCTCTTAATCTCATTTTCGACACCCTGTATCTCGTTTTCGTGAATGGTAGGTTTGATAAGTTTTTTCTTGTTCTACGATAATGCTATGATAAGCTTTGAAAATATTGTCTGAAACGTTCCTTAAATTTAGCTCCAATAACATATTCCTGGAAAAGTACTTCCTATGCAATCTGTGATAACCTTTATACTACCAAAGTCTTGCAACGATTTTAATATTGTTAAGTACAAGATGAAGGACTTACTTATATTCATTTGAAATGATTATTGACACAGAAATTGGCCTGAGCCTTGAAGATGTCCGAAGGCGCTCTAAATAAAATCATTTGCTGATAACAAATTTCTCGCTGATAAGGGAATGCTTCTTGGGTTCACTGATCATTACTGAATCGTGCACATGTTTAAGTTATTTCACTTGGATCGTACACCATAGTCACTAATGTACTCAGACTAATAAGAGCTATTTTTGACGATCTGACAAATATTATTCGGAGTTGACTGCAGATTTTCTTTCTAAAATAATAGCTGGCAAAGGAACTGAATTGGATGCCTTTATGTTGGAAAGCACACAGCTGAGGAAAAAGATGATCATTAATCTACATTTTACAGACGGTGCCTTATCCAACTCCACAGTGAATGTCATTCAGTCTTTGGCCCTTTCACTGGATATACCAGATGCTTATGTTATCATAGCAAGTCAATGGGAATTAAACACTCTATTTGACACAGTAAGGAAGTATAGCAAATGTAAATTACAGTCAAGAATCATTTTATCGTATACACTAAGACAAAACGCTTTTCCCAAAGCTGTTCGAACAGTAATGTTGACATCAGTGTAGAACGTAAGACTGTTTCTATAAAGCACGATAATTAAGGCGAAATGAAATTTTTGACACTTTGAGGTTGTTCGTCCATGCATTTCAGAATTTTCTAAGCCTTGCACACCCCCAGGTTCCGCATTTATTTAAGCCAGAGTGTTAAGGATTGATATACTCTGTTTGAATACGACCTTCCACCTTTGCATGTATGAATTTAAGTTTTGTTAAACTGTTGAGAGTTAAATAAACATTAAACAGTTTATCTTGGTAAACAAATCATCTTTAAAGAAGTTTGTTTGTAGCTGCATAAGTTAGGTTTGAGCGAGGTACTTGGTTTGTAAATTTGTTTTCTCTTTTATCAGGTCGAAAATAAAGTTGATGGATTAAGCGGATTGTTTAGTAACGTAGTACTGTTTGAACCGGTGAGTGGAAAATGCAACAATGTCTTATACTATCTATCATTCTACACCATTGTAATAGCTGAAAAATGACCCTGACGCATCCTTGCTAACAACAATATAAGTGATGACATATATTATAAAATAATCACAAAAATGGATTTCATATCAATCTCGCCTTATCGCAACAGTGAGTCAATAGTTATCCGAGTTCGGATGTCCAGTGCTCCTCGACTTTTGAGGAGTTGTTTCCCTCTGCCTAAAAAAACAAAGGATGGCGTCCCCAAAAGTTGCCCCGACTACGATCATATTAAAAAGACTCTTTACTTTTAGATATACAATCATTTACACAAATGCACTATCAGAATTGTTTAGTTCTGTTTAGTTCAGGGGGAAAGGCGTCAGTTTTTCAGCAAGGATGATTGTAATCATAACTTCAGTTCAGTTTCTCTTTATATTTACTTCCATGGCTAATTTGTGCCCGAAGATATCAAATTTTGATATTATTAAAGAAATACATAACGAGCTTATTTCACCAGGATAATACTTGACGCTGTTTACTATTTCCAGATACATGTGCCATATAGTTCATGATATATAACTATCTTTTTTAAGTAGACTCATTATCTTTGCTTCAAATGTAAGAAAAATGGTCCTCCGCAAAACTTAAAGAAAAGGTAGCTCTTGAGATTCTTACAGAAACACCAAATAACGTTTGTAAACTTAATTTCAAGGGATTCGTTTCAGAAAATGTTTTCCTACGTATAAGGCCCTTTCCACTCTTTGTTTTGACTGTGCGGTATTGGTAATTTTCTACTTTTGTACTCTCGAGTACTAAGTAAGATAATATAAGTTAAAAACTTTTACACTAAATAACGTAGCTGTTAGGAGGAGCTTTAATCTTAAGTAAGAATGTCTTTGTGCTAAAAATGATGATAATTTTGTTGACGTTAGCGTCTACGCTAACGGAGTTCTTTTGTCGTCATCTTGTAGATTTTAACACCAGACTTTGTAGCTGGAAGGGAAAATAGAATAATTGGAGTGTCTGTTGCTTTGCAAAATGAATACAGTGGGTTGAACATGGCTGTCTTCTCACAGACACAATCAAAGGTATCATTTCATTCAAATGTTTTCTCTTTTGTAGCTTACGGCCCCCTTCATAAAAAGCTAGAGTTTGTTATTTTCGTTTTATTATACAAATATCATATCTCTTATACTGCTAGCACTTGTACGACTAGCAACAAATTCATCAACAAAAGAGTCGAATGTAGAAGCTTGAGAGTACTTAAGTGATGACATCATTCTCTACTTTTGGAATTTTTTCATTCGAACTACGTATTTCGAAAATATATCCTAAATAACCTCAAATGTAAAAGTTTACACAAATATATAAAAAATTATCGGAGACAAGCCAAGTCGATAGTCATTACCTGTCAATGCACTGCATTTCAAGCCTGGTTCATAATTTCATGAATCAAGCCAATTACGCAGTGGCTCTGTAGGAAATCTTAAATATCGCGGGCAAATATTGTCGTATTGAATTTAAATTTGATAAATTTGTCAATTTGTTTCGGTTCTTTGACAAACTGTGATCAAAATTTTTGAATTTGGAAAATATATGTTTACGACGTCACACTTTACTACTATTACGGGCGTTTTTACTGGCGCATCTATCTGTATATCTGTTTGGACCCCCAAGAACAATACGCCAGTTCAATACAGACGTCGATTGCCAACCCCCCCCCCCCAAACAGAAGACGTTCTAAATCTCATTCAGGATCGTTGTGCAAAGCGTGCGTGTGTCATGGGCATATGGTGAAGTTTGGCAAACGTAACGATTTTGGGTAATGAGTAAAATACTTTTGAAAGTAATCTACTGAAAACTCATGCTACGCCTCTAAAGATTACCAACTTGCGGGCGTGTGTAGTGGCTGAAGTATTCCTTTATTACTTCATTCACCCCAGTTGCTATGATTTCACCATTTGTATATACATACTCGTTTGCTATATATTCGTCTTGCTATGTACTCAGACTCTATTTTGTTTTTACTCCAATCTAAAAATCATTTTGTTAAAAATAAAAATAATTTTGACGCATTTTGTTATCGTTGGTATAAATCGCAATCTTTGCTCTATTCTACTACCATGTGGTGCACTCTTGGAGGATCACTTTAAAAAGTCTCTTCTTATTGTTTTGGATAGTCGGCCCTAACCTATCCTCACTTGTAGACCTCGTGAATGTTCAAGATTGTAGTTCCAAGATTAAGTACGATAAGACGAAAACACTGCACTAGCAAGAAAGCGAATAAAGAACTGTTGGTAAGATGGAACATTAATCGCTTTTTTTATAATCATAGTCCGCTACCAATGATTTGAAATAATAATCCAGTAGTGCCTCTCCTTATCACGTTTTATGTCTGTAGCTTGTTTCTTTATTCTGTTTTATAGAATCACGACATCATGATTGCAGACGCTATGATTTACTATTCCTCCGTGGTCAACGAAATGATGAAGAATTCCAGCAACCATTCAAATCGACATGATGAACTGTCCAACTTTATAACAAAGGTATACAAAATTACGTATACTCCTTCTCTTAGATCAGCGATCCTTTTTCCAAATGTTTGTCCGTCTGTCTGTCTGTTCCTTCAGCCAATCTACTATCTCTCTATCTCTCTCTCTGTGTGTCTGTCTGTCTAACTATCTATTTATCTATCTATCTATCTATCTACCTATCTATTCATCCATCCGTCTACCTTATTATGTATTTATTTATCTGTCTAATAATCAATATAATCTACCTGTTGGTTTGCTTATTCCTTAAAAATATGCAATATTTATTTGTATAAGTAAGCAAATAGTCTACACAAACTTGCTGCTACCTGGTTATAAAATTTTCTCTCTGTAAGCACACAACAATCAATTCCAAAATGACAAATAATATAATAGTTTAGATTTTGATCTTTACCATTACAATTACATTTTGATAAAAAGAACGTTCTAAAATCGTTAAATTTATTTTCGTTATTGTCTTGGCTTGTATAGCCATTAATATAGAATAGATTAGAATATGTTTACATTTTCTTCTATTGTAGGTTAAATATCACGGTGCAACGGGTGAAATCAGTTTTGATGAACTTGGCCATCGCAAATACATTCAATTTGATGTTGTGAATTTAAGATATAACAGATTTCAGAAGGTCAGTAAAAGGTTGCTAACATTTAGAAAACAGAAACGACGTTTTTGCTTATTAAGAAACAAACTCTTTATGATTGGAGGTTGTCGGATTAAAGTCATTTACGGTATTGGTAGATTTGGTATACAACATTGTAGCTGGAAGTGATGCAAATATATTCCTGTTTGTATTGACAGTGTTTTCTTTAACTGTGGCTCCTTATTTATTTGCTAGTTCATTTACTAGCGGTATTTAGTTGCCATATTTGTAAAGATACTTTGTAAGGCGCATTAGATCAAATCTATATCTTATTGACGTCATATAAGATCCTTTCTATGTAATCTTTAAGTATTATTATAATTATAGTTCGTAATTGTTCAATCATTTATTAATCTATTGATCAACAAATGCGAAGATTCGACAATTTTTTACAATCTATTTTCTGTAGGTTGGCAGTGCAGACACAAAAGGAATGTTACATTTATTTGACAAATTGAATCATAATTTTGAACAAAGTGATACTCAGATCAATTTAGGAAGGCCTCTTAAAGTTGTGACATTAAGGGTGAGTTTGTATGTTATATGCTGTATTTCAGCAAATTATTATTTTACTAATTCCTTCATAAAATGAAGATGCATTTGATGATACAAGAAGACCGTTAAATATGCTTGCTTGTAAAATTTTTCAAACTTTGGCAAATGCAGCAACTAATATGCTCTGTGATGCTGCTTTTGTAAATTTGCCTCCTGTTTTGGACCATCAACACAATGTTTCTACATTTTTATAAGAGCCGTTGAATTTTCAATATCAAGCCATAAAAAAATATGAAGCATAGATCAGTCAGAGGAGGGATATTTGAATAACAGCTTGGTGTTCGACCTTGGACATAACATGAAATGGATTTGCAATCCGTTAATTATCTTCGTGTAATGCTGTGTGTAAGAGTTTTAAGGATTCTTGTGAAGGAAGTGATGCAATGTCATAATAATATGCATGCATACCGTTACATCAAAATTGAGACCTGGATTGATTCACATTACATTCATAGCATGTGACTAATCGATGTGTACTGAATTCAATTGCTCGGTAATACAGAATCAAAGCAACTAAGTCATTGCTATTGCTTTCTCGCATTTTCAAATAAATAGTGATCAACAGTCTGGGTTTTGTTGTCATCTACTAAGATACATTTCTATATGAATTCATTTCATACAAGTTTTTTAAGCACTATTATTTGTCTTGTTACACATCGGTTAGTTATTCAGTAATGCTGTGGTTAATATTTAATACAGTATGTCTTTGGATTTTTAGTTTTGTATAAAATATAAGTTCTCCTTTCTTGTTTTGGAGTCTACACCATTTCTATTCCGAATAAAACAAAATGGTACTTATAAGTACTATGGATTGCTATTGGACATTCTAAATGAAATGGCGTCCATGGTGAACTTCACGTACGAGTTTTACAGCGCAAAAGACAAAGAATATGGAAGAGAGGTTAATGGAAGATGGACTGGAATGATAGGCGATGTTTTGTACAGGGTAAGAAAGTTGATTATAGTGCGCGATCGTGATCTAGCTTTCTTCTTTAACGATGTCACGTTTTCGTTGTTTGGAGCTAGTAAGTACTTTCGATTATCCTAAGAAATAACGAACTTAATTTTTAACGACAGATAAGAAACACAGCAGAAAAATAATGTGGATTTTCAGAGCCTCTTTCACAAATACGTTGATTGTTGAGACGAAATATAAGAGACCTTTTATATAATTAACGTAAATAACTTAGATTCTTAGATTTCTTCAGTAAAAATCCCAAATCATATCTGGAATAGAAATTATTTTAAAACGAAATTTTCCTTAGGTTAGGGGCACTCTTTGCAGTGATATGATAATGTAGCTGATATTTAAAATTCTAGAATTTCTAATGCATTGATATTCAATAGCAATTTAGTTTTCCACATCACATTTATTGTAAATTTAATATCTAAAGTGACTATTGTTTTCCTTTTCCTCAAATCCTATTTCATTCAACAGCCTACACCATACTTTACATGCCTCATACCATGATTTACATGCATCATACCATGATTTACATGCATCATACCATGATTTACATGCCTCATACCATGATTTACATGCATCATACCATGTTTTACACTGATGTAAGGAAACTGATAATGACCACTTTACATTTATTAGTTTTGTTGTCGTTTTTTGTTTGCTATTATAGAAAGCTGACATCGCGGTTGGAGCCATTACTGTGACGTCACTGAGACAGAATGTTGTCCAGTTCACTAAACCATTTATGGATCTGGATATTGTTTATGTGCGACGATCGATAAGCAATAGTTCATCAAATATGCTGCTGTTCTTTGAACCATTCGCACCAAGGGTTTGGGCTATGTCTGTATCCGTGGTATTTTTGGTGTCTATCATCCTATATATTGTAGACTACTATAGTCCATACGGCTTTAGGGTTCAAGGAATGGAGTCAGCGGGAACTGAAGGGAAGCAGTACAGTTTTTGGAATTCTCTGTGGTTTGTAACGGGATGTACTATGCAGCAAGGAGCAGACAACACACCAGAGTGTTTATCAGGTACAAAATTCAACTGTCCAATAATGGCTGATGAAAATTATGACATCTTCCAATACCAAAATTTGATTTTAAGTAATAGCAATAAATGAAGATAAATAGAATAAATCAAACTGTAAACTTCTAAGACACAGCTATAGAGTTTGGATTTCTTAGTACTGATACGAGCAGTCCAAGGCTGTCAGTTATTATAATCATGGGTCATGCCATAGCAAAGTTCGTCGTCTTTAACATTAGAAGACTTGAGACATAGAAGATTTGGTCAACAAGGCTGCAAGAAATTTAGCGTTTTAGAAAAGGAGCAAGATGAATGCCATATTTGTCTCAGAGAAACTGTGTTATGTGTATAAAAAAGCTCTTTTGCGTAGAAACAGTCCGAATTCGAGTCAACGATATTCATATTTTGCATTTTTCTGTCAAGCAGTATTGCTTCTTTTGGCTTTCAAGGTCCTGTGAAATTTCTTCCAGACTTCTATTTATGTCTTTGCAGAACCGCATGACGATAGTAATGGAGAGTGAAATAGCTTTTGATATGTTATAAATTGTATTTTCCAAATTTTCAATTAATTCTAGGACACTGATGGAACAAAATGTTATTGGCATTATTGACAAATCACAAGCATATTGAATTTTACTATAACGAATTGACATCTTTCATCATTAATTCTAATTTCTGCATAATTTAACCTTCTTCCTCTTATTATTGTTCACTTTAGGTCGAATATTGGTTGGATTTTTTTGGATAACAATTCTTATTACAGTTTCAACATATACAGCAAATTTAGCTGCCTATTTTACTTTCAAAAAGACTCGTGGTGATGTAACAAATCTTGAGGACTTCCTTAAGTTGAATTATTCCTTTTCTGTCGTTAAGACGTCTGCTCTTGATTCATTTTTCAAATCGTCTGACTATTATGTGTACAGACTGTTGTATGAAAAGATGGTTGCAGAGAACAGCTTTGTAAGAAGTTCGAAGTATGGAGTTTTAAATTCTCGGGCACGTCCTGATTACATTTATATTGGCGAAGAACCTTTCGTGAGGAAAAGGTTAAATTCAACACCTTGTGACATGGTGATGGGTAAGTACAACACTTCGAATGTCAATTTTGCCCAGAACTCTGTTTTTTGTAATTTCTCTTGCTAATATGTTTGATACCTTGAAAATTTCTAATTTTGTCTTAGACCAACTGTATAATTTTGCTTTCTCCACATTTCACCTTGCTGTCACTATTACAGCTTCTATTTGCAATGAAAATAGTATTCGGGCTATACGTTGCACGAAACCTTGTTTCATATTCTTATGGATCGCTTCTACTTCCTGTATGCGTAACTCCCTGTTTCTAGATAAGAGTACAGTGTTCCTTTGATTACCTTGCTTGCACGCATAATCAAGGTATATATAATGGAGGTATCGAGAACCAGGGACGCACTTTTTGGTCACCGAGTGTACCATTGTGGTCTGTGGGAGCAAAGGAGCCCCCGAATTTATTTTATATTTAGACCCCTCTTGTTCTGCGCTACGGGCAAAAGAAATGAATATGGTCAGATCAATATGATAAAAGAAATAACAAGCTGTGATTCGTTAAGGAGACGTAGAATGGAGGTAGGTAGGTACGAAAAACAACAGTTTGTATCAACAACATTGTTATTGACTTTGATTGAAAATAGTGTTCATTTTACTATTTTCCTTGACATACATCTAAGGATCCTTTGGTTATTATTGGTAGCTGCTTTTCTATTCCATTGTTTCATTCCGATAATTCTCTCGTCCTTTTTATTTCCCTTACTAGTAAAATTTTAACGATTCGATTTTTTCTAATAGTCGGATCATCCGCCATGTTGAATGTGATGGAATTTTGTCCTTGAACACTTAGTTAATGGCAGTTACAGGACCTAATATACAACTATGCATATGTTTTTTTGACTAGTTTATTATATATGCAATACACAAGCAAGAGACTTGTCCCTTTCTGTTATCTTCTATGGTTTATGTAAGCTTCCGGAAAGTTGATGTCGTTCCCGTGATTTCTTAACTACTTCTCTTACACACTAGCGTATATTCAAAGGATTTAAAACAAACAGCCTCTTCAATTTCACGACTTATACTATAAATAAAGAAGTATTAAGTAATGAAGTCGAGTTTCTTTCATATCAAGTTAAATTGGTTGTCATAAACGGCCGTACTCAAGGCAAACTTTTTTGACGCTCCTTTATTATAATCTATTTCATCCTTTGGGAGCTAATATATGCCAAATAAGCTAATCCCGTCTAGATCTGACAGTAGGAAATGCCATTGCTTGAAATAATTGAAGGATTATTTATTCTGTATTAGTCATCTTGCATGTAACATGCTGTTTGAACGTATTTACCCAAACGCATATTAAACATTCTCCTATTAAGTAAATTTTATGATTAAAGTTCGCTTTCGTCGACTTTCTTTTCAAGTGTCTGGAATCTTACCACCTATGAGTTTTTCCTTCCCCGTTCGGAAACAATCCATATTATACCATCCGATATCAAATGCGATTGCAAAGCTGCAAGAGACTGGATTCATTGAAAGGAGACGAAAGTACTACTTTGAAGAAACACATGCATGCAGAGGGAAGCTAAACCCACCTAAAAGTGAGTCTAAAATAATGAAAGTAATATAAAATAGTAGTATAGTAATATAATATAGTAGTATAGTAATATAAAATAGTAGTAAAGTAATATACAATAGTAGTATAGTAATATGAAATAGTAGTATTGTAATATAAAATAGT
>JANTCA010080385.1:0-14618 GCA_024741275.1 Chironex yamaguchii
TCCACTATCAACATACAGGTTTCTAATGCTGATCAATTGTCTCGTTGTAACACATTTCGTCTCCTCTTGGTAATAATGCTTTTTTAAAGGGAACATCCGCTAGTAGTTGACTCTTATTTGGGTTACTCTGTGAGTGTTATTTGATTTGCTGCGTCGAATTAAAGAGGCTTACGTAAGCAAGAAACAGCTGGAATAAAATCCAAGTTTTGTTTTTTTATTTGATACCCATGTTATTACGATAAGTACATCATGGAATTAATATAACATTTTAAGCAAAACTAAATTACTCGAATTCTTAAGTCGAGTCAAAATAACATATTCTTAATGACGTCACTTCTGATCAACTCCATTTCATCGGAGTCAAAATGGTGTCTGTCGAAATCAACTGTCTTGGCTGTTAATTGATATGACCTTAACAGTTTAATATTTGCGAATAGAATCCAATGAAAGCCTTTGGTTTTGAGCTATCTGGCTGATTATTGCATGGTATGTCGGCATTTTTAATCGCTACTTGAGAAGTTTTCTTTCCACATGTAAATAAAAGTCTCCTTGCTTCCAGAATGATTAACACTCTTCAATACCAAACTATTATTGTCATGTTTTGTATTCAAAACCTTATGTAGACAAACAAAGTTATAATGTAGTGGCATACGAATCGATTAAGTCACATAACACTATACATATAGAATTAGTTGTGGACCTCACTTTCACGTCGAGTCAGTTACAGTGTATACTAACAAAAACTTTAGCTGTAGATGGTTTTGCTCAAATATCAGATTTGAATTTTCGTGGAAAAGTCTGACCTGCCAGTCTTTTTATTTATGGATTTCTGACTTGTATTTATCAATTACATCCGTTAATCCGAGAAGATCACAAGTTTTCTCAAGTTTATAAAACATTATGAGCACTTGTGATCAATTGAGGTTATGGACTGCTAAAATGATAAATAAGAAAACTATTGAAATATTAATATCAACCAACACTGCCACCTGTGTTAATTTAAGAAAGTGATTCGACAGCACTGTACAAGGTCACGGTCGAGGAATCTAGCAAGTTTGAGTTTTGTTTCATTACATTTTGGTAATCGTCGGCAACAACATATTTGAATGTTACAGAATCTTTCAAATGTGTTATCTTTCAGCTGTGTAATTCAAAAAATATAAATCATGTACAAGTTGCTTTCTCGCTATAGCTAAGTTGTCCTCCCATTTCAACTATTAGCCATAAATATTTACCAAGATTGCCATGAAACTGAATGAAATTATATAATATTTTCTTTGACGTCAGAAAATCCAACGCTCGATATTTCGATTAGTATTACGTCTGCATAATTCAACTCTTACCATGTTTAAAGTTGTCAACTGGCCTCGTGAAAGGCCACATTTAGGAAAACTGACCTTTTCAAGGACACCTGGCTGCGAAATTACGTCATTGGCCTTTATTCTTTATTGGCCGGACATGAGACCGGCACTAATGACGTTAACTTTCCGTCGTAACTTCAAGTTGTTCTTCATGTCTGTGCATTACGATGTCACTGAGCCATAAATAAATCTGGCCTAATTTGATGCGATTTGACCTACTTTCGTCGTAATCAGGTTAGCTAATTGGTACCCAGACAATCTGGCTACCCTGGCCGTGTCGATGTAGTAAGGTTGAATATTCAATGAGAGAAGTTCAGGACAAAACTGACTAGGACAGATGAAACGCCACATTATGTTTTAATGAAAGGAAGTATAAGTTTAGTTCGAGAGAAACAAAATAAGACATAAATTACGCCTAAATTTAAAACATTTGTAGAATGACCTTGATGCATTTTAATCCAATACCAATCTTAAACCATTGAGCTGGTTCATCGGTTCTTAGATATAACTAAATGAAACACTTTCTTTACAAGGATCAAAATGCTACTGTTGGAGAGAATAGAATAAAATGGCTAAAAGTAAAAACAGTGAACGTAGGACTCGCTTATACGTCTGTATTCAATTATTATATGTCTCTTTGCGACCAAATCGTTAAATGCAGACATCATCTTAGACAGATCGGTCCGTTCTTTTATCCCTATGCTCGCTAATCTCGACTCCACATGAAAAAGAGCGATCATCATACTAGCTTATATTTAGTCTTATTGCCCTCTGTCTTCCCCAATTGCTTTATCCTAAAGCGTAAATTTGATAATTCTGAGAAATCCCTCTTATGAAATTTTGACCATTTTAGTCGTGGGCTACACAATGATCTTCTACATTACCGAGCATGATATATTAATTTTCGGACACTTTTTGTGTCGGTCCTATTTAGTCAAATTGGGGATTTTGGTGCTTGTATTCAAAACCGTTGTCACTTTTTCTTTATAAACCGCACGTAATCCCACGTCTTTTAATTTGGTTTTAATAAATTCTTGAGTTTCATTTAAACACAAATACTGACTTACCGACTACGATAATACTTTGCTTCTCGATAAGACTAGAATAAGTTAGGTTCTTGGCTGCAATTTTACTCACATTTGTCATTCGTATCATACCTTTCAAATGATAATGGAGGCCAAACAATGATGTTCTGCAAAGTTTATGGGTCATAGCATCTATATTACCCATTAAATGCTTGAAAATTTTGCTGACATTTTTGTCCCTAGAATTTGAAGAGTTTTAAGGAAGCTGAAAGAAGTACGAACAAATTTTGTTCTTTGGGAAGATGTACTGTAAATAATTTCTTTTACTGGAGAAAAGATTTTTTTCCATGTTGGACAAGTAATTGTTAAACTTAGATTAACTTGAGAGAGAGTAGTTTGTTAAACTCACTGTGTTAATGTTTACTTCTAAAGTTCAAAAGTGCAGAGTGTGTCATGCCTGCCTTTAACTTAAGAAAAATGCGACCTATAAAAGCTCTAACTTTCATGGTCATTTACATTTTTGTTTGTTCAAATTTTGCATGACATTTTTGTAGAATCTATGTAGATGCCGCGATTGATTTTCAAATTTCAGCTGGCGATCATTTGGATCTCTAGACAGGGCATAAATTAGCCATGCGATATTAATTACCCTTATCCACCCTGCAGAAACATAATATGACGTCACTGCCATGAAGATTCCGACCTCGATATCAACATTACAATAGGCAAAGCGACGACATTATCTTAATTGATGTACCTTATCGAATCGTCGTCTTTGAAAATTCATTGGCAAGCTCCCATTATTAATGAGAAGATCTTGTGAACTGTGTGAACTGACTGCAGCTGACACCGGACGACGAGATGCTAAAATATTTGCTAGTGATAGGATAGAACAGCGGCGAGTTGTTGCCCAATGCCTCGTCAGGTGTAGAAAGACCTACTAACCCCTGCCTTGCCTTGAGAGGGTAACAAGTGTAAATATTTAATACGTAAAGAGACCTTTGACCACTAAACACTGAATAAATAGAATATCAAAATGTTTTGATATATTTGACCATTCTCATTACTGATCAATACATAACAGTATGTTATACAAAAAACCTTATCAAATGAACTACAGATATTGTAGAAGCTATAAAATAAGTGAGATTCTAATATCTAACATAAATAATTAGTTTATTAAAGTCAGTACATTAAAATCTGATGTCAACACTGTTATTCTTAGGTTTCCAAAACTTTTGCTGCCATACATGTTAGCGAAAATGTCACAAAAAATAGTAAAACTTTCCCGTTGTTTAAGCATATGAGAGAATTACATCAAAACATCTCTTGAGACGAATTCTTGACGATTAAGGAAGGATTCTCTAAGAATTGACGAATTTTAAAATTACCGGCTATCATGACAAAAACGAATGGTCAAATTCTCAAAGCATTCTCTTTGTAAATAGCGTCTTTTTTAAACATTTCAAAACAGCTGTAATTACTGGAGTCATATTTCATGCCTTTTTTGGCATTTGTGCACGTAAATGCGAGGTACTTTAAAAATCAATATCCTGCCAAATCTATCTTCTTCTCAATCATCTGGAATGAAATAAAATTCAGATAAATTCCCAGCATGTTCAAACACACTGACTAGCGATAAAAATTATTCCAAAGAGATGTTTCGTGATTATTTCATTGAAGACTCAAATTAATTTCCGTTATAGATGACTCCTCGTATTCGGCTCACATTCTTTATCTTCTGTCGCTGGTTTGCTCTACTTGTTGTCTTTTACAATATTCCAATTCTGGTGGATTACTGGAGGCGAGAAAGTAGATTAGAAGACGTTACGACAACTTATAATTGGCTTCGGAATGGGATAACGATAATCTTATGTGGTGTTATTACAAGTAAAAATTTTCATTTCTTGTAATCTGTTTTGTTCCGTGGTAAAGGTCAACTTTGAAAGACTTGCCTGTTTACTCTCTCAACACTTTAAAACGTCCGGCTCTGGTCTTCGAATTTTGTCCAATTTTGCCGTAATGGCGTCATGCCTTGCTCTCAGGTTTAAAACGATGAACCTTGACAATGACATAAAGAAAACCACACCGTCTTTGTTCTGACCAGATCTGAGTCAAGTTAAAACGTCTAAGCCTTGTAGGACATATAGCAAGAGACAGTTTAAGCACTGTCAGACGTCCTTTAGTTTTAAGTGAATGTATTGCGTTGTTTAAGATCCTTGGTCAAATGAAAAGAAGATTATAGATCAAAGGCAACCATGTTCTCGCTGTGAGTAGCTGTCGAAATGTTTGACCCAACCCTACTAGATAACAGAGATATGAAATGCCGAACAACATCAAAATTCCAAGATGAACGTCTAAGGGTTTTAGGGGTTGCGACTTTTTACTACTGGCTTGCAGCATGAAAAGTTAAAAACCATTACTCTTTTTATTGATTTTAAGATGTCCTCGTTTACTTTCGTTATCCTTTTGTTTGGCAAGCAATAAACTCTATCTCTTACTTTACTTTGCGGCAATAAATACTTAAAAACTGAAAACCGAGGTGAATACGTATCCTCTGGCTTTGTAACTAGTTTAATCTGATTAAACGGCAATGCTGAGTGGTATTAATAGGAAAAAAGGACCATGGTGTTGATCTTTGAATCTGTTTCGCATGGTAACCGATTTCAAATTATATTCTAAAGTAGGCTGTCTCTATGCAATACAAGTCGTATCATATGGCAAAGTCTTAATTTTTGTTATCACTGTTTATTGCTTAAACACTGCGTCTTCTTCCTAAAAGCCAGAGTGCGATTGATGTTGCTTCCAACGAAAGAAAATTTAAGGCTTGGGTAACTCAGAAGTCAAAGATTGTGTTGCAGCAGGGTAGAGTTGTCGAGTACCTCGGATGACATTAATTGAAATCTACGAAGACTTATGATGTAGAGGTATAAATATATTATTGCCGATTAAAATGTACACTGACAGTACTTTCAGATACAATAAACAAAGTCACTTCAAGTACTAATAAGCAAAGAAAGGCGTCAGAACTAAGCGGTAGAAGAAAGGATATATAGAGCACAAAGCATCAGTGTTGGAGATTTTCTAATATGCCAAGGCTCCAAGGTGATAAAAAAATCACAATCCGCTCATTATAAGATACTTTCCGTTTTCCAATAATTATAGAAATTTTCAGATTTCTAAAATCGACTCGAAATTTGCGACACTCTGTTTCAAAGAATAGACTTTTTTCGTGTGACTCTCTTTAAAATATAACCCTTCAGAAAGCAAAGTATAGATATATGGCAGCCATTTCGTAAGACAATTGCATCAAAATAAAACCCTCTGTAGGCAGAAAGAGCGTGTTTTTTCATTTGGATTCTTCCAAATTTTCTTTGGCATCTTATCTTCCTTTTCTCATTTTCCTTCTTGCTTATGATTGAACAGCTTCAATCCCTGTTACGTTACCCACATATCTATCTTTCCTCTCTGATGTTTTCATACACTGAAGAGTGTCAGATGAGAAATGCTTTTGAGTATGTATTTAGAGCTATGTCTCAGATTTTCAAAGCGATGCTCAAATTTTGTATCGTAAAAGTATTGTTCAAGGGATCCACATTTTTGTACAAAAATTTATGTACTTCAATTTTAGCTCATGGTTTAGCTAATAAATAATCGAATCCTATCTGTGTCTTTTCTCTCTGTTATCAACATATTTCGTGCTTAATGTGTAATGCATAAGAGTTCAAGTTTTTCAAAGCTCGAGGGGGAAATTTCAACCAACTGCATTTCAAAAGTTAACAAAGAAGTATCAATTTTTTTTAGTATTTGAACTTCTCTATAAACGAGTTTAAAATTTTCCAGTTACGTTGAGATATATAGTGTTTGTAAAAAAAAAACTTCTTCTAGCCTCAATCAACATTCATGCTTAGCTGCTATCAAGTGTAGCCAATAATCCCGACTTCACAATGCTTATCATTTGTTCATAAAGTAATCAATTGCATCTTATGCTCATTACTGATCTTGCGAGTAAAAGTAACATGGTTTGTGTCGGATTTTACTTAAACACTTAAACGACTAAGCTTTTCTGGGACACTTTGATGATGATTGATCTTGAAAGGATGATGATTGATCTTGAAAGGATGATGATTGATATTGAAAGGGCAAAACAAATATTTTGATTGGTTTTCGAACGTTGGGATGAGTCTTTTCTCCGAAAGGTTGACTAGATGACGCACTTGATGGTCAGATTAATTGCATTGCATGGTATCTTTATTATTGTTCACGCCTCTTTAACTTGATCTCATTCTGAGTGTTACAGATGCAGCACACACATTCTAAAAGTGTGACAATCAGACCTCACTTCCACGACAGGTAATTGGCTTTTGACAATTCACAGGAGAGCCATGTATGTACGTTTCATGAACACTTTTATTTTGATCTTCGATTCAGAAATACCCTACCTTGACAACCAAAAAAATGGAGGCAATTCGTTTGTTTATATTTCCATGGTAAAAATAATGGAGTAGTAATAAGGTGTTGCTGAAGTTTTCAGCACCTTGTTAATAGGACAAATTGTTAGAACACCATTTATATGCATCGGATAGCACAGAGGTAGTTTTCTTTGCTGGTGGAAGCTTTTTGAATAGAAGATATAAAGACATTTGCAAGTAGGTGATCAGGAGTAAAACCATAGCCACTTTAGAAATTTATTCATAGAGAAAATCCGGCCAATTAGAACATCTTGGTCACTGTTTATCATTTAAGCAAAGTTTTATTCATGAAGTTTCTCCAACCAGTTACCATTAAATCATTTGTTTGGCAGAATTTTATTTATCTTCTCTTAATTTGCTTTTGGGGCTTAAGGAGACGAAGAGGGATTGCAGTAAACCGTTCTTAGTCTTTGAGGGTCAATACTTACTAGCGTCTTCTACTAACGGACAACAAGTAAAAGTATTTACTTTAAATATGACAAGGGCGCCAGAATCTTTGTGCGATACAGTAATGACCAGATTGATCTGTTATAACTGTCGTCCATTTTAGCATACTAATTTAGTTTTCAACACAAATTTTGATCTTAAGTCGAAATGAAGTTAAGAATGTTACTTTTTATTTTGTGTTTAGTAATAAGCCGAAAGCCTAAGTTTGAAGTTTCACTGCACACTTGACTTCATCATCATATCGTCTTCAAGAGGTTGTTATTATCATTTGCTGTTCATCAGATAACTTAGTAGGTTCTCGTCTCTATCTGTTTGTTTTTACTCGTTGTAAAATGGCAAAGAAGTTGCGATACTAATGACCTAAGCTTAATGTTAACATAGTAGATGATTAATGATTCGTTTGAGGAGACTTGCGTCGTTCAAATCTACATTTTTACGTTGAATGTGTAAAGCAGAGTGCTTCTACGTGTTCAGTAAAGTCTTGACTGCTATGAATAGCAATTAGGATCCCGCAGTGATTTGTATGATAGTTTAAAAACAATACTTCAGTTCTCATACTTGTAAGCTTTGAATACAGTTTTCAATGTTGTAGATCACTTTGAGGCTACTTACGTAGCCAATTAATTAGTCCTGCCATTAACCATTGTCCTGTATGACTAAAACCTGTCCTGTCCTGTCTAAAAAGGTTGCTTAAGTTGCAACTTTATCACGAGGCCAGGTTACAATTAACACTGATCTCTCTCGCAGTATGAAGCTGAGACGAATATGGTATAATGTAAAAGAACAGATTTATGCTTTTAAGGTACTTCTACTAAACTGGTTGCCCTGTGATTTCATAACAATGAAAGACAACCTTTCTGACCGTCAAAATCTGCAAGCGAGTAGGGTTTTCTTCCTTTTGATAAAGTAGCGATAAATTCATCTTAATCCATGCTTCTTAACTGGTTCCATACTATTTGCCATCAACAAATCAACTCAAAATTACAAACCTTTCGCTATCATACTAAAGAAAGTAAAAGTCCGTAAACATTTTAACGAGATCAGAATGCAAATGATCGTAGGCCTCTTGCCTATGCTTCAGATACAGTCCATTTCATTTATGAAAGGGATAAAACCTTGAGGACAACGAGCCATTATTGCGCACAATTCCTAAGAACTTCACTTTGATAACATAAATAGAAATTTTCAAGTATATATCCTGTATGTGCCATGTTATAGACTTATGAAGCAATTAACGTAATCACTGACACATAAGGATAAAGTTAACAACTCTCTAATGCTCATTTGTTGATTTAAGAATATAAATCGGGCTAAATGATTTGATAAGATTAAATTTACTGATTTTAGATAACGGAATTGCATCGCTAATGATTAGAAAAGATAAGTGTCTTACTATAATCTTTTATCTTTGTGATTTTGCTCTTCATAACATCCTTGATTTAACCAGGTCATTTGACCTTAGTTGAGGTACAATATCAGAATAGATGCAACGTATGAATTATATGTATTGTTATACTTGGGGATTTGTCTAAACGAGACACTTTTCCTTGCATCTATAATATACAAGAAGCATTTAGTTGATCTTCTAGAAAAGTTTCAGAAATAAAATGAGACGTTTCTATCACTTAACATCAACTTTCACTTCAGTGCTTCTTGTTAAACGTAATTTCAACCGGCTTCTATTCAGTCGACTTTGTAGGATTTTCGTTTAGGCATCTCTTGCTGTGATTAATAACTCTCATTCTTTCAAGCATTGTTGTGCAACGGTTTCTGACGCTCAATCTTCTAATCATCTTCGTGCACATTAAAACCTATATTCGTATACTCAGACGTACCTGTTGTCAGAGCGTGCTGTATCTCCACTTAGCAACGAAGATTAAACCTCTGTTCAATTAATTAAACTTTCAGATATGATGAGACTATGCAGCCTTTTAGATAGATATAATCTGGTTCTCGGCCTTTCAATATGATTAATGAATTTACTTTTTAATCAACATAGTTTGGATTTACTAATTTCTCGGGCAAGACAACGTAAGCAACTAAAAATCCCGTATGTTTTTCAGTAAATTTGTTTCCAGGAGAATTTTCCAAGTGATACTTCAAAAAGCCTTTAGCATTGGATTACCTTTTCGTTCTTTACTCACCATTGGTCCTTCTATCCTCTAAAGGCAGAGATTAAAATAAGAGGTCTATTACACTGCCATTTATACAAAAAGTCCTATTTTTAAGATTACGTGACGACGATTATTCCAGCAAGGCATTGATGTACAAAAGCCGAATGACAGTACAGTCCCATTTCTTTGGTTCTTTCCGCGAATAGTTTGTCAAGTGTCATGGTTTCATATTTGCCTACTCCAAAATCTCTTTGTATTCTTCCTGCTTATTAAATTTTGCCTTCTTTCAATTTATTAGGGCCAGTACGCGTATTAATAAGACAAATCTTAAGTGCTTATTATTGACAAAAAAAGGTTTGAACTTCTTGCATTGCAGCAAGAACTTCGACAACAACAGTAGCAATACCCGGGACAACGAGAGTTACATAGGCAAGATGTCCATGCAGTGATGAAAGACATTAAAGGATTTAGAAGGCAATTGGCACCTAGCAGTAATTCAACGACGCTAACCATGCCACAGCAATTTCAAACTTTCAAGCATTCAATAGGACATGAGAATTCCTGAATGGTTATTGAAAACATTTTCAGACATTATTTGATACCAGTTCCATCCTAGATTCAAGGAAAGCAAAGGATATCTGTCAAACAAGACATCACAATGATTTATCAATGGATGAGAAAGTCGAGATCATGCAAAAGCAGTATGAAACAAAATGATTTTTAGTCAGAGAGCATTCTAAATTTTGGCCTTCGAAATTTCAGACATTGCGCTAAAACACACTTAAAAGCTTTAATCGTCTGACACTTGTCAGAAAGAAAATTATATGCATATGCCAACCTATTTACACAAAACATGCATCGAAAATAGCCAATCGTAAGCAAGGAAGGAAAAAACAAACAGAAAATGAAGAAACAAAACATTATTGGAAGAGTCCAAGTGAAAAATCGAACTCTTTCTGTCTACAGAGTGCTGGTTTTCTTGTTTTAATGCAGGCAGACTCCAATACACGTAGATGAAAGGACGATCTAGCTGTGCCAATTATCCGAAAATTCTCGTCCTTATACATTTTGGCGCATTCTAAATTTCTAGTAAGTGTTGGCCTCTTTGCAAGCAAGAAATGGCTGTTCTCTAGGAGCGATTGATGCTTGGCGTACAGTGGCTGGAACATGCTGCTCGATCCTGTCACCCAATCTTTGAGAAGTGAGACCTACATACCGAGCTTCACATCGGCCAAGGAATTCATATACTACTTAGCTTTTTTGAGTTGAAGTACACGAGTCTTGTGAATTGATGGCAAGGTCTTCCTAGTCGGCAAAAAATCTGGGATTGACAACAGAGAAACACTTAACTACAGCTTTTTTAATCTGTGTTTTTATGCGGATAGCAACATTGCCTAACCAAGGACGTTTTAAGCATACGTTTGATCTTTGAGGCACAAAAGTTTTTTCGGTTCCAAAATCAGTGGTCTTTGTGTAGAATTTAATATATATTTTGAACACATACAAAGTGCTCGATGGGCAAGTCTTCTGATGAGGTTGGTTTTTCTCTTCTTTGGACAAAAAGAATCCCAACAAATGTAAAATAGACTGGCAAAGGAATTGACAGAGCCAATAGAAATTGGAGACAGAATTGACGGAACAGAAAGAAACTGGCAAGAGAATCCAGAGAACAGAAAGAAATTGGCAAAAGAATTTACAGAGCTAATAGAAATTGGAAACAGAATTGAAGGAACAGAAAGAAACTGGCAAGAGAATCCAGAGAACAAAAATAAATTGGCAAAAGAAATGACAGAAGTAGCTTTTCAAATTGTTGACAAATTACTCTCAGTTTTATCCACTAAAATGTCAGAAAAAGGTAATTAACAATCTTGTTCCTTTTCAACAGTAAATTTGAAAGTTAGATGTAACTTGTTAAAGTTTGGAAAAACCTGTCGCATTCCAGCTCTTTTTTAAAGACGACAAAGGTGTCATCAACATACCGAGAGTAAACAGACAACGTTTGGTTGTTTTCATTTAGAATGCGCTGCTCGTAAATGCCGACAAAAATATTTGCCAATGCTGGACCCAAGGGCTACCCATTGCCACCCGGTCCTTTTGTCGATACATTGTCTTGTTAAAACTGGAAGCAATATGCCAACTTTTTCCACAGTTGTAGCATTTTATTGTATTTTGCATCCTGAATTCAGGTTTTGGAGGCCCCTTTTTAATAGTAGCACTTTGATCTGGCCATTCTAATTTATCCATGAATGTGGCGACATTGGACATCTGAGTGAACAGTTATTGATTCGTTATCTAGTTTCAGAAGGGTTGGGGTTAATTTCAAGAAGGCTTGCTTTACTGCCTGGCATTCTATGAAAAGGTGATGCGAAGTGCTTTCTTGTTGTCTGCATAATCTGCAAGTGTCTTCTTCATTTGGATTCCATTTCTTTATAAGTTTTGGAGAAGCGAAGTTAAGATGTATTTATTTGTTCCCATACTGAAGAAATAAATGATTTAGGACACTTGGGATTGTGTATACTTTCCCGAAGTTTAGGCCATAGGCCGGTTTCTATTGGTAAGATTTTTCCCATTTTTCATTAAATTTTGGAGGAGATTGTTCCAATTTTCTTATTTCGGTATACAGTTCTTTCAGCTCTAACTTGATTACCTGCCTATCATTTAAGTATATATTAGGGGTTCCTTCTTCCTCATTAATACTTATATTTACTAGACACTGCTTAATACGCTGGAGTTCAGTATATGTTGATTTAGTATAACCTTTTGTGAACCTCTTGTGCACTAAGTCTCCGATTAAATTGACGACTTTGCCTTGTTTGGGGGTTTGAGTATATTTCCGTTCGTGCCGGTAATTGCTGGGTTGTAGTATACTTGGCTATTTGGAAAAAGATTTGGAACAGTGGTGAATGGGAGGATATTCCAAGTTTTAAAACTAAACAGGTAGAAAGGGTCTTTAATATGTTTTATCAGTAGATTTGTATTTGTATTTAAGATTTGTAAGCCACTATATCCATGGTACTTCCCTATCAATGTGTCAGCTACTTGTCGTCTTTTGGAATCTGGAGCACTAAAATAATGCTTAATAAGCCATTTTATGCGCTGGGCTTTTATCTTATCTTTTATATTTACTAATTCTAATCCACCATTTGATTTTTTGGATTGGAGGCTGTCCAAAGAAACTTGATGGTGTCCCTGCCAAACGAAGATTGTAATATCTTTTACAATTGCCTTTAAGATATCATTTGGGATATCATGGATTTCTGTTCTGTGACATAAACGGGATAAGGCATAAGTATTTACTACACAAATTTTGCCTTGTTTTGACAATCTTCTTCCTTTCCGCAGGTTGAGGACTATTTTAATTTTTTGATGTTGTTCTGCGAATCCTTTTCACCCATCCATACCCCAAGTATCTTAATTTTATCTTTTGCCAATTCAGATTAAATGGTCTATCGCTTCGGCGTTTCCAATTTCCCAGCCACAGGCCTTCAGTTTTGAGTTTGTTGATCTTACAACCTGTTGCAAATTCAAGTTTTGCTAACTCGTCAAACACTATATTTAGGGATGTGTTGTTACTTACAAAGATTTGAGTGTCATCGGTGTATTGGAGTATTTTCAATTCCTGTTCGCCAAATTTTATTCCTTCTATAAGGGATTATTTCTTATAGTATTGCCTAAAACTTCGGCCACTAAGAAATAGAGCAGGGGGCTGAGGGGACATCCTTGCCTTAGTCCTCGTTCTATTTGTATGTCTGTGGAATAGAAATAATTTATCTTAACTTGACAAATGACGTCCTTATGAAAGATTTTAAGCCATTCTATAAAATAATTTCCTAAATTTATTTTGGACAGTAGTCTAAGGATCAGGAAGTGGCTTATTCTATCGAACGCTTTTTCTTGGTCCAAAACTAGCATAGCTCCAGGGATATTGTTGGCCTGTGTGTATCTGATTAAATCATGGATGATGTGTATATTGTCAGTTGAGCTTCTACCTGGGATACAGGTTTGGTTTTTGTTAATGATGTATGGTAGGACTTTTGATAATCAAGTAGAGAGTGCTTTTGCTGCTATGTTGATATCTACATTGAGTAGAGTAATAGGGCGATAATTTTTTAGACAATCCTTATCATTTCTTATAAGATGAGTGTGAAACGTCAGAAAGGAAAGTATATGTATATGGCAACCTATTTATACGGAACAAGTAGCAAAACTAGCCAATCATAACCAAGAAAGGAAATAAAGAAAGAGAAATGAAGAAACAAAACATTATTGGAAGAGTCCAAGTGAAAAATTTGAGATGGCTGTTCTCTAGTACGAATTGATGCTTGGCGTACAGTGGCTGGAACAAGTTGTTTGATCCTGTCACCCAATCTTTGAGATGTGCGACCTACATACCGAGCTTCACATCGGCACAAAAATTCATATACTACTAGGCTTTTCTGTGTGGTTGGTACACAGTCCTTGTGAATGGATGGCAAGATCTTTATAGTCGTACAAACAATTCTTGGATTTACAGCAAAGAAACACTTAAATACAGCTTTTTTAATATGTGTTTCTATGCGGATAGAAACATTGCCTGTCCAAGGAAGTTTTAGGTATTCGGGACACTTTTGAGGCCCAAAAGACATTTCGGTTTCAAAATCAGTGACCTTTTCTCGAAGAATTCTAGAAACATCATCTTCTGGATACCCGTTTTCAAGGAGAATCGATTTTATTTTGCCTAGCTCCGAATTTAATTTAGATTTTGAACAAAGTGCCCTTTGACTAAGTGTTCTGATGTGGTTGATTTTCCTCTTTTCAGGACAGAAAGAATCCCAACGAATGCACTGACCAGTAAAAGTAGCTTTTCGGTAAAATGTTGTTAGCAAATTAGTGTCAGTGTTTTCCACCAAAACATCAAGAATAGGTAATTAACAGTTTTGTTCTTTTTTCAACCGTAAATTTGAGAGCTGGATGCAACTGGTAAAGTTTTTGGAAAAACCTGTCGTATTCCGGCTCTGTTTTAAAGATGGCAAAGGTGTCATCAACATACCGAAAATAAACAGACAACTTTTGATTGTTTTCTTTTAGAATGCGCTCACCGTAAAAGCCGACAAAAATATTTGCCAATGCTGGACCCAAGGGGATACCCATTGCCACCCCGTCCTTTTGTCGATACATTGTATTGTTAAAACTGAATTCCACACCTCTAGTGGCATATTC
>JANTCA010080396.1:0-13920 GCA_024741275.1 Chironex yamaguchii
CATTATTGTTATTATTATTGTACTGTACAGAGATAAATTTAGTAAGCACTGTAGCCATAGGGACAAGTATGCTTGTCCAACACTGGTTACGAAGTTGGTGTGACAGATGTTAGATGTTTAATAAATATGACATCTTGGTGAGATTAGGTTAAAAAAGTCATGGCAATTATAATAAATCTTTCAATGAAACAGTTATTGATAAACCTTCTGGATAAACAGTGCACTTAACGCTAGCTGTTGTTAATTGGTGACACATAGTTATTCTAGTTTACTGACATTGTGTCCATAAACATGCCTTTTGATCCCTTATTTGCTAGTCTTTTGTCCATCCCAGTCAACAACGCGGTTACCCAACTAGAGCTTCCTATCTGTACTTAAGCTGATGACGTCACATGGTTTATCAAGAGGCTGAGTTTGTAGCTCAAACCTTTTCCCCAAATCGCCATCTTTGGTTTCTTTTGATCGGTTGTTTGCTGGGACTCAAGACATTTCAGTATATCTCATGTAAATTATTGAACTTTGTACCATGCCAAGCCGTTGAGAAGTGTATTCATTTGATAAGTTTGGTTTCCTTCTAAGTCCTTGTGTCTTCAATCGAGGTTCTTGTGAGAAAGTTTAATCCAGATAAGCCTTATAGTACGAGCGACTCTTTTTAATTAGTGTTTACTGATTTGATACATTAACTTAAAAGAAGCCTCTTAACATTGTTGTTTATTTTCCGTAACTCTCTACCAACTCATAAAATAAGTTAATATACATTTCTAGTCTGATAGTAATATTAAGTATATCTAATGTATTTGTAGAGAACGGAACCTTTGAATGTGGCAGCAGATGAATATCAAACAGTGAACATTCATTTATATTAAAGGCATGTTATGACATTTCTTGTATATGCATTTAAGTAAGTGCTCCATTTTGATTGGCAAAATACACTGCGAAAAGGCAAACATATTCTTTAAATAACCCGTTATCAAAATTTTGAAATATTTGTTGTGCATTCCCAGACCTAACTTTTCATTCCTTTGAAATCTTATCGTTGTACTGTACATTCTTACCTATAAGCTATGATTATAACAGAGGAATTATTGTAAGAGAATTTCAGTGTTTTTCTTGCCTTCTACAAACTCTTAACTACCGTGTATTCGAATACTCCCAAATTTACCCAAACACCAATAATTCCATTTCTAATCTGACTTTAATTGGCCCTGATTATGTTTCATCATACCTTAATCTCATGTAAGAAAAATTGTAACACAAAGTTCTCTGTAGTTCTTTGTGTACGAAAGAGATTAAGAATCCCTTTACACTCTTGGTCGTTCCAATTTACATAAAATATTTACTTCAAGATAGTAAATCGATCTGATTTGGCTTTTTGCCCTTCTCAATGTCTGTGTGGCTTTGTTACTCATTATGACTGAGAATGCAAAGTCACGCAAACGAGAACAAGCACTCGTCTGCTAGTAGAGGTCACCATTGATGACATTATTTGAGTACTCTAACAATGTGTACAATTTGTCATTATGTGCTTATGTATAGTCTCACCATTAAATGGACAAGAAATGACAATTATGTACATGTGCAATGAAGGATCAGTTTCGAAAATATTGGTAACGCGTTGATAATCAGAATGCCATTTCTTCAACGCAAGTCTCTATATTACACATCAATACGATTTTGGTATACACTCTCATGATTATGATTTTAAAGATAAACTCGCAAGCGTCAATTGGTTTGTTTGTTCATTAAAACTTGGCAAGAAGGGTTGTCCAGAGGAAACTTGACACGGTGTAATATTGACAAAGAAAGCAACCAACGTCTTTCAGGAGAAAGCTTACTGCCTGACCTACAGAATCAAATGATTATGTGGGAAAGTAAGGAAATGAAATTGCTTCATTGTGCAAAACACCTCGAGAAACATGACACTTTATTATGCTAAAGTTGTAATCACAAAAAAGGCTAAAATGTGATGTACAGTTATAATCCAGATAAACAAAACTTAGCTAATATTTCATCGTTCATTTTCGTATACTATTGATGTTATGTTTTATTTGAAATTGTGCAAAACTATTCTTGTAATAAAATATAATTACTTGAAATATTACATTCGCCAGTATCAACGTTTGTCTCTTATGGCAAAGTGGATTAGAAATATGTTTCATTCAAAGAAAGTGGCATTTAAAATGCTATGTGAAAAGAAACGCGCTGTTCAAAATGAGCTTTTACCTTAAATGCAATGATTTATTTAAACACCAAAAATAACGTTTGAAAAACATAGGCCAAAAGGTGTAACACTTACTCTAACTGTTGACTGCAATGTTGAGCCTAACAGAAGACACGAATCACAACTTAATCCGAAATATGCATGATTACACAGAGAATTAAAAGAGGTTAATTAGGTGTACAATTGGTAGCACATTTTTGGCTATATAAGCTATATTAGCGATTTAAATTCTCATAAATCAGCATAGTGACATCATCCAAAATCAAAAGGCTTTACACATTAATCCCCGAAAGGCTTTTGAGAAAAAGGAAAAGAATCTAAAGACAAAAAAGAAGCAAATGAAGCCGTTTTATCAATGGAAAAAATCCTAGAGTACAAAAAGATACAACTGATACAGTCATTGCAATCAATACTGTCAATATCATTAACACAATCGCTGCAATACGAAATACTTCTGTTATATGAAATACTGCTAACTTTCTTCAGTAATGCTACGTCTATCGTTTTAATCTGTAGTGTATTACAAGAAAGTTTGTCAGTCTTGAAAACTAGTGCCAACTTATGCTACAAAGTGAAATTTATGATCTGGTCACTTCCATCTTCACTTCTAAAATTGCCGATAGCTGTCCATCGTGATTGCGATAGTGAGAAACCTTGCGTTAAATTGGATTGCGATGAGGGGCCAACCTGTAATTTAATTTTATAAAGGAGTCATAGGAGATTCAACCTGTAATTTAATTTTATAAAGGAGTCATAGGAGATTCAACAGAGATAGTTTGCAATTACATTTTCTTATAAAATTGAATATTAAGTAAGAGGAAGATCAAAGTTTTGTCTTAAACATGATTAATAACACGGGCTTGGATATCACTTTTGTTATGTTTTACAGTGACAAATAAATACAATTTTGCATTTTCAGTGTTGGCGACATCAGTAGAACGAAAGAGGCATGAATCTTTTATGGAAAAGAACAGTCAATCGAAACAAAAAAAGGTATACTGGGGACAATGTTATGCACAATCTCTTGTAATTTAGGAGGCAGTGAAAGATATGGTAGCGATACAAAGAGTTGGTTAAAGGTGTAAAACTCGGCATTAGGGAGGTCACGCTGTTTAAGACGGCAAATCTATGTATCACTTTGAATTAGGCCATAAAATTGTCCATTGGAAAAGAGAATGGAAGGTCTTAAAACCAATATTTTTGCTCCGGATGTAAAACTGTTGATAACTGCATGTCGAGAGTAAGTATAATGTAAAAGCAACTGCTAAAACCACTACACAGTGGCACATTATTAATAAAAAACTGAAACGTGGAGATACGGTTTGTATTTGTAAAGGTGTATTAATGATGATTTAGCTATCAAAATATTTTTAGAATTATAAAAAGTGTACTGTTTGCTTTAAACGTAAAGAGAATCATGGTCAAAATATATTAAAAGTGACAGCTTTAGACATAGCAAATAAAATGATATCCTTTAATTTAAAGTTTAGTTAATGTAAACGACTTACGTCACATTACTTTACACTGTCCAAAGATTTTAGACCAATAAAAGAAACAATTTCATGTCAAGGGAATGGTTGCAGCTTGACTTCTCTAAAAGGCAAAGCCTTTGTCAATCTTGTCAGTAACTATAAGCAAGAATCAAGAAATATCGGTCATTGCTATCTTGCAAAATAGTTCAGTTATTTTAATTTTGAATATTCTTTACTGTCAATTCCTTTATTCGCTGCCCTTAGATATGGCATACTATACGTTCTCAGTGTGGAAAGAATCATTATCCTTTTTGGCTCTAATGGTAACTTGAATTACCTAGCCAATATCTTCACGTTTTCAAAGAAATATTTGGAAAAGGAGAATGTCTGTCTTTGAAGCCGATATTACACTTTTTTTCTCGCCTTTACGTTAATGGATTATAAAGTTGGTTTGCTCACGTTTATAATATTTTATTTTTGAAACGACTGTTCTGATGTTGGAAAGATGCACTTACAGGATTAATCAAGTACAACATAAACTAATATAATATAATAATGAAGTAAATGCATTTGTAGGCTTTTAAAAAGGCCGTAATCAACATGTCTTGTCTCACCTAGTACTGCATTCAACTGAAGACTTTATTTAATTGCTAAATTATTTCAAATTTGCTAATTGCAATTGCTCACAAAAGCAGAAAGTTTTCGCTTTAAGAGACATGGGTGCGTCTATATGCTTTACACTACTGACGCCTCTGTGCTAAATTCCGCTGTAAACTTATTAGGTTGGCGACAATGTTGTTGATTGTGCAAAAGACTAAGCCTGCTTCTACTTTAACTAAGTACAGGTGATGTAGTTAGGTGCAGTAAATGTCTGTAATAAAATGATGATGCTTGTATATTGTCACTTACCTTTACTTAACAAGCATCGGCAAGATCATACGGACGATATTGTATTGCATCTTTGATTTAATTATCGAATAAACGAGTCAAAGAAATAACGAATGAATAGTTAATAAACGATATCGGATGACTTAATATATCCCTTGATGACCAATCAAACTCTGTTCAATTTAATCTGCAAAGTAAATTATGGTGCTCGTTAAAGAAAAATAAGCATCAAAAGTAAACAATGTAGGTTGGTTCCAAGATATTTAAGGGATAAACTCCGGTGCCAGAGTTTACAGTCTTGGCAAAAGGTAGCAATGGATTAGTCCGTATTGAGATTTAAGTCTGCGATGTTATCCTTAATGTTGTCAATTGCTCTTTTTTCATCACAATTTCGCAGCAATTTTTGATGTCGCCAGTTTCTAGGCAGCTTATAGTCGTATTATGATTATGTTGTTGACGAAGACTTCAGCATTGGTCTATTTTCCTGGTGAAGACCAATAGACCCGTGAGTTATCCCTACAAAGTTATGAAGTCAACGAACAAAAAATAGTCAACCTAACTCTGTCACTTCAGTAATCAAATAGTTTTGGTAACGTCGAACGCATTCCTAAATGTTAAATCATCTTTTGGCAATATCAATACATCTTTTTAGAAGACAGTTCAAACCACTCTATTGTGAAAATCGTGACAATTTTGCCCTTGGTTTGAAGCTTTAAATACTTAATTTTATAAACATACACCCTGCCAAGTATACTATTTTCATCGAAGGCTCTAGTGATTTTTAAGTCATTCTTTTGCCTTAATAATCGCCTTGAAATTTTGCATATTGTGCTAAAAACGTGCTTAAAAGCTTTGTTCCTGTGACACTCTTCAGAGTATGAATCGTCAGAAAGGAAAGTATAGAGATATATGGCAACCTTTTTAAGAAGCATCTATAGAAACTAGCCAATCATAAACGAGAAGGGAAAAAAGCAAAGAGAAATTGAAGAAACAAAGAATTATTGGAAGAGTCCAAGTGAAAAAACACGAACTCTTTCTGCCTGCAGAGTAGTGGTTTTCTTGTTTAGATGAGTCTAGATGAGCTGCCGTATATCTATCCAAATTTATGGCGATTTTCAAGTTTTGTACCACAAAGAGATCGTTCCTCAGTACAAGGTTTTTTCCCTTTGAAGATTATTTCAATTTGAGCACTGTGCTTTAATGCTCTTCACCAAAGTTCCACTTTGACGTGGCAAGGTATCGCATTTTGCCTTACTTTACTTTGCTGCCTTTGATATACAAGTCAAATCTAGCAATGTTTCATAAATATTGCACCCGCACACGGTTGATATTACTCTCGTGGAAAGAAAACTACTTCTTTCTAATCAATGGTATCAGTCCTCAATTTGACCTATTTTATCCCTGAACATGATCAATTATGCTTTCACAAGAAAAACGATATGCAGAAGTTGTTCCAATTTTACCCAAAGGCATATTTAAACCAGGATCCTCTAATTCAAAAGTCCATAGACTAATCAACTTTACAACTACAGTTTATTACGTGTCATATGATTGAAACGTAACTACTTGTAATAATTCGTTTCAGAGGCACTAATTTCTATTTCAAGACAGTAAACACACAGCAGCAAGCTTGTTAAACGTATTCCTTGTTCTTCCTGCACTTTTATTTGTTTAAAACAAATATTTGTAACCATTCCCATTCTTTGTGATGAGCCTTTTTTTTGTTCCCAAAAAAGCAAAATTAAATATACGTTATGGTCTCGAGGTATGAAAAGACGGGATTTCCGAACAGGAAAAGGAAATCTAATTTGTACTTGACCTCTATCTGCAATAGTTAAACACACACAATTCAGTTCCTTTGAACCGCAATTAATCTACTAATTCGGTTTTTCTTGGAAGCTTTACGCTGACTTAAAATGCCATAATTGGATTGTCATGCTTTCTGGATTGATCCTTAATTATTGTCACTTACATAATAAGAAGTAATGGTTTCTTTACGCTGACGAGAAATTTTAATTAGCCAAATCTTACAAAAACTATTAATTTTTTTAACTGTTTCAAGTCAGAAAACGAGCCATTAATGATAGTCTCTTTGATCTTCATTATTGAAGCTCAGGCTTTACTAACCCAAATTAAATCAAAAAACCTTAAAGGGGATATTTAGGCATAAAAAACAAAAGCCAGTCAAAGTTGCATTAGCTCAGTAATTTAACAAAATTATTAGCACTAGTGCACCCTTCCATTAAATGGTGATATGCAATCCTAAAGATTGAACAATTCCACTAATTCTATCTATTCTTCAGCAATGAAATTTGATTTTGAAAGGTAAAAACATATCTGCACAACCTGGCATACAGCAAAAGAACGATTAAGCGCCGTATCTAAGAGCGGGTAAGCTGAATTAAGTACCGCCTCGCTTAATGATTCATTTATGGGAGTCAAGAGCTTGCTGTTTAATACTGTTTGGTACAAACGTTCCCGTACAGACATTGACCGAAACTTGTATCTTGTACTGTTTGACACCCTATGTCTACATTGTTGTAAATAGAATTCGTGTACTTTTACATGAAAGTTTTGTCGTTCCAAACCAAAATGGACCAAGGCAGTTTGGATATCATTGTCAGTACCGAGTTGTAAGCAACATAACGTGGAAGGAATGTATGATAAAAGTGATGATGACTGAAGTATGCAGGTACGGGGTAACTCTCCTGCTTTAAAATCGTTGTCAGCTTTAATTGACTTCCACTTAGGAGCAATAGAAGAAACAACTGATGTCTTGGTTATGACAATTATAGTCAGGTGTTTAGCTTATTCCTTTTGAGACCAAACCAGTTACTATTGCATCTTTTTTGTGCCTCGACGTATTATCATGCAACGTAAGAAAACAAGGTGATCCCCTATTACTCGACGAAGAGTAGGAACTCAATAAGAGTCTTCTGCTGTCGATTAGTAGTTGAAGTGGAAAAAGGACAACAAAAGCAAAATTTTCTACCTTGCTTATTATTTGAATAGTGAACGTGTTTTCAAAATAAAGGCCCTCAGCTCCATTTCTATAGTTGTTTCTAAAGCTTCTTAACCTCTTCTGGGTACTAGGCTTGATTACCTGACAATTTGTAATCTTAAAAGTGATAATATAACTTCAAGTATGGTGGAATAAGACGTACTGAAAAAATGTAAGCAATGTTGTTATATACTCAATGAATTTAAAGCATTAATGAAGAGGTGATACAGAGCCTAGCATCGGCTATCACACAATGCGTGCTGAGAGTGATAGACGATTGAAAAGTTTTGTACAGGATCTGAATGAGTAGAGAGATAGAAAAGGGATAAGACAGAGCAAGAGAAAATATGAATCTTATACTATGAAGTAATGAACAGATAACAAAGAAGTGGAACATTGATTAATACAATTACTTGGAAATACTTGGAAATTCTTGTATACATTTACTCGAGTACCCACAATGAGCCATTAAAATACTTTCCTTCGACTTTCAGTTTGTTTAATTTTCTTTCCAATCTTTCAACCGGGATGATTAGCCGTCATGTTTAAACATACACATTTTTACCTACAGTTAGTAATATTTATGCAGCGTCCATGTAAAGCTTTTACAACCAAAACCATTGCAGTTTTCTGCACAACAAACAACCGTTACTTTCCAATCCATCTATGTACCTCACTTTCAGCTTTGATGCAAAACAAAAGTACAGCAATTGCAAAACAGTTCTTCATTTCACCTCACAACTTATTGCTTTAATACATTGATAAATTTGGAGAGAGGAAGAATATACAAGCACTAGTACACATAAATAAAGTGATGGAATAGAGAGGAAAATAACACATAGCAGCATAAAGCACAACATCAGCAAAAAGTGCTAGAACAAAATCCCCTTGTGAGAGCAATAAGACCGTTTGTATGCCATTAGTAGTTGTTGTTAGCCTTCCTTATTCCAAGTCATTATTTGCAGCGAACTTGATAAAGACAGAACAATGTATGATAGCAACCACAGACATTTTCATCTAATTAGTCTCATTAATTAATTTAGTCTGCTTTCTAAACACATGGTCTATGAGTAGACTGCGTGGGGCCCGTTTGTTTTTACTCTGATATCTCTGATATAGAGTTTCTGATCTGTTCAATATACATTTAATAGTCAAACAAAATTTCCTTGACAAACAAAAATTTACCTCACACTCTAAGCTAAACGCATATCCCGCCAGATTCAAAAGCGTTACTGACCCTTTCCACGGCCAGTGTAGCTTTCCTGTGAACCTAATCGTTAATGACCATAACTAATTCCATAATTGTTTAAAAATGAGAACAACAATTAGGACCGTTCGACAATAATTAAGCATTTAATTTAATTAAATACCCCAATACATCAACCCATTTAGGGCAATTAAAATAGATTTTAACATCACAAGGAGGACATAAGTATCTCTAGAGATAAATGTCTCTTCGTTTGTATGCCATTATCAAATAGATACCAATTATGAGAAGACAATGCTATCTTCATCTTCTTTGTGTCTTTCGGAGACAGCGCTATCGTAAACAGGACCATGGATTGATCTTCCATCACAGAGTAGGGGTCAGTAAATTAGGCATTGAGATGAAACAAGAATTTCTTATCAATTAATGCTAATGGTGCACATTTGAACGTTCCTGTTGGAGTTTGCTTTTCCTCATTGCCAATTGTTACTATGAAGAAATCGAGAGCATTCTTTTAAATTGATTGTCGATACGGAAGCATTAATTCTATTTCATTACGGAGAGGTGTATTGAAAGATAAGACCTCGTCAACTTTTTGCTGTTTTATCTCGTGGCCATGTGAAAGTTGTCATTCATGTGGTCATTCACTCGAAGAGATATCGACGACATCATGACAAGAAATTAAACTGTTCATGGGTTTTAGAACGCACATTTTGTAACCTCAGATAGGAATGGCTCAACCATTCAATTGCTTAAAAGCAATAAAAGAGTGAACCACTTTGATGGGGAACGCTAACTCCAATGTCAACATTCGTAAGGTTTATTCTTGGAAAATAGGCCACTTTGGAGATTGTTAAAATGATGTAAACAGGACATGGCAATACATGTCTTAATTGCAGTGGAACAATGCGGATGTAATTACAAATTAAATCATTCGAATGGGATAACGGATTCGCAGGAAAAACATATAATATCCCTTCAGTTATTTTTAAGTGAATGCACAAAATAGCTGTATCATTCATTCCGTTTACTGCTCTGCACGACACTCCTCTTACTTGTGAACAAAATCCATTCTTTCTTCATTCTGGTTACAGCATGTGAACATAAGTAACGACTAGCTCTATGTTCGTGTCTAGCAGCTCATAATGAGCTAGATATTGTACCAGTTATCCCAAAATCTCATCTATACGTTTTACTAATTGGCTCCATCCTGTTTTGCAAGCGTAATTTTATTCTTAACAACTACAACTACTTTTTCATTTTTCTACACACCAGTTAAGAAGATATCATTTTGACTGGCAACAAATATTCAATTGCAAGTCATTTATATTCTTTAATTTCAATTTGTCCTTTGCCTTCTCTAGTAAGATGTCGTCGTTTTGCTCTTGTCTTCCACGAGACACTAATGAGATCTTTAACAGCTAGCAATAGATAATTCACCCCCTCGTCATAGTTTTCATACGCAAAGATAATCCCTTAACCACTATTTACTCTAGGAAGTCGACCTTGTCAAGTGGTATTTTCATATTTGAAAAGAATCGGATCGGCTTTCGTAAGCTTATGTGAAGAGATATCTTGAAATCTTAAGCTGCATTGACCTTTTGGTCTAGCTTTTATCCGAAAGAATCAAGTCTATCGAGAAAATAAGGATGACGCCAGTTAAAATATACTAATTTCTTTCTGATTTTAAATACTTGAATGGAAAGGTGTCGGATGATGTAAACCAGAAAAGTCTGTAATACAACTACTAGTCAAAGAATTATTGCCAGTTTTTAAGTTATTATAAGATAGAACTCAGATTAGATTCATACAATTTGTCGATCTCACCATTTCAAATGCAGTAGTTTATAGTTCACAGCAACAACAACACTGGGCCTATTTGCTTTAGAAGTTAAAGAAAATAATCAAAATATCAAGTAAAGTTAATTGGATATAATGAGCACCCAAACGTAGATTTTCCATATAGGTAACAGCGACATAAGTTGTCTGTGCTGACAGTCAAATAGTCTCGAACATTGTATAAAGAGTTTTTCGATTAATGGATCTTGATTTGTTACCCATCTTTACCGGAAAAATGTTTATCTCTCTAATTGTAAGAGCAAAGAACAAGGACGTCTACTGATAAATCCTTTAGAATGTATTCAAATAAAAAAATTATCAGAAATACCATCCATATCCACACTCATGATGGATGCAGCATGCTTAAAGCTAGTGTGCAGGGGCATCGCTAAATCTTAAGATGAAAGAGTATATGCCATCAAAGGCAGAATTGGAAAAAGTTTCAGCTTCAAGAACGGAATAAATTTATTTGTTCGACACCAATAAGTATCAATCACCACCTGAGAAAGAATTGATTAAGTCAATCAACGAATGAAAAGTGGAAAAATGCAAAGTTCTAGCCGTAACTCTAACTGTTCGAATATGCATGAAAATGCTTTGTCAATTGAGGTATTGAATAGCAAAACTTGATCAACACGCCACTCATTTACTCAGATTCTCTTGATACATGCAGACTAACAAAACATCACACAGCTCATTTAATCAGTTATCAGGGAGCTGAGACAGCTTATTAAAAGTTTTATCTCTAAAAACGAGGTAAAATCTAGAATTGTTTAGTCATATATTGCAGTATACATTCACACTCGAATAAACGCCATCAAACTATGGTAGCGTTGCGACACAAAGGGAAAGGAGAGGATTTAGGGTATGGAACCAAATCAGTTTTTTTTATAGTAGGAGTGGATTGAATCAGGAAAATTAAAGACTGAAAATGTCAAAATTTTAGAAGACGATGTTTTTACGGATTTAACAGCAATCAGTATCAAGTCAATTATACCTCGTTTATAATACCTTTAAAGCTGTCGGTACCCTAGTAACATGTAATTTATGAAACTACTAACAGTAAATATCCAAATATGTGTCATAGTTTCATGGGGTTTATTTTGGCTACACTTACTTCGCACGTTTTCAGATAACAGTGTATTTGTGTTAAAGTTAACTCGACATCTCACGAAATCAAGAGAAAAGTCTTGTTAGCGGTGTCCAGTTAATGAGGGTTTGCTAATCTGAGTTAAATGACGATGTGCAATGTTATACTGAAAAACAGTCAGACCTTGATAGTCTTTTCTTACCACTACTTTGATAAACAATTCTATTATTAAAATAACTCTAACGAAGCTGTTTTGTATTTAACTGATTTGTACACTGACGTGCCTAGTTAAACAGAAGTTTCCTGCTCATTGCTTCGTTTTGTCTCTGATAGAATGTCTTGGATTAGTTCAGATTCAGAAGTGGACCTTCACCATGCCCCAAGCAAAGTGCAAAGTTTTGGGAGAAAGTAGCACAAAAGACAGCGATTGTTTTCACTATATTCTGATTGTGTAAGACGAGATCTAACTTGTGCTTCTTTGCTTTTCTTGGCTGTTGGTGATGCTTACTTTTACTGTTGTCAGAAAGTAGTAAGATGAGAGTTTGTATTTTGTTCAGACACCCTTAACAATAATCGCTGACAAGGAAATTAGTCTTCTCTCCCCTAGCCTTTCTCTACAGAAGCAAACTACAAAACACTGTCTTGACGCTTATCTGTGTCATTATTAAGTTATATAACTATGGGTAATAAACGACAGCTAGCAACTGGTTTCCGAAGTTCTTGCTTACTGATGACTATAAATTTAGCGGAGTGAATGTCTCGTTTTTCTCCATGTTGTAACTTTTCTATGGGCAAGTTATCTGTCGACTTATCCTCATCAAAAGCAATTGGAACACAAGCTTAGGACATTAAGATCTTAAGTGTTTCAAATGAAAAATTGTTAATAAATAGAAATGTCAATGGAAATAATACCTGTATACTTGTAACTTATGCTTGCAAATTTGACGTTACCTTGCGATTAGCTAAAACACAAAATTTATCTCCATTATTTCAGGTTAAAATAATTGATGTGCCAATAAGAGCACATTTTTAGTTACTTCATTACTCGCAATATTTCAAGTTCGATAAGATGTGGTGCTAAAAGCATGGAAATAAACAATGCACTGATCTTGGTTTTAATTTATGTTTAGAAAACACTGGTATTGTTATTATGGAAAATAATGTTAAGTCATTTTTATTTACAATAAAATAAAAATTTGCCGACAGAGAACAATAGATTAAAACTGAGTTGTGATAGTGACAGTATTTTGTGGCTAAAGAGATTCAGTAATAACAAAGGATGATGAGTAACGTCAAAGGAGGCAACCAATTAGTTTATTTTTATGGAAGTACTTACCTTGCAAGCAGATTTTTCTCAAGGGACTCACACGGTCAGTAAGCATTCCAAAAGTCAAATTGTTTTTGTAAGGCTTAGGACACGATCCTATACGCTATAGTCCTTTTAAGCCTCCTGATGTCTACGGCGAGGCAATTATAATCCCACGTGTGAAAGTTAAGAAGTGATTTCCGATTTCTTAGCTTTTTCGCATGCTATGTTAAGAGTAAGGATGGAGATGAATGTTTGATTCATTCACCGATCATTAAGAGACATAGTCTTTTTCAGCTAATATCAATAAAAATGTGGGACTGAAAAGTCATGCAAGTATGCCGTAAAAGGATTTGCAGTGACTTGCAGTGTGGTGTTGAAAATTTGCTGATCGGAAGATGTCATAATAATTCCTGTTGTAACGCTCCCATCTTGAAAAATGTATTCTAAAAGCACTCGTGTCTGTTGAGATACTACGAATATCTGAAACTGATGAAGGCTTAAGCCGAAACACAAAATAATCAATGAATTTCTTCCCTACCGTACTCTGGTTTCCGGCTCAGTATCGGGATGCCTCATTGGCTTGAGTGTTGGATTTTGAGTCTGGGGCTTGCAAACTTTGATCCCAGTCAGATACAACATAGTGCAGCTATTGTAGTAACGCTCCCATCTTGAAAAATGTATTCTAAAAGCACTCGTGTCTATTGAGATACTACGAATATCTGAAACTGGTGAAGGTTTAAGCCGAAACACAAAATAATCAATGAATTTCTTCCCTACCGTACTCTGGTTTCCGGCTCAGTATTGGGATGCCCCATCGGCTTGAGTGTTGGATTTTGAGTCTGGGGCTTGCAAACTTTGATCCCAGTCAGATACAACATAGTGCAGCTATTGTA
>JANTCA010080407.1:0-10169 GCA_024741275.1 Chironex yamaguchii
GTTGGGGTGTGAATTCAGGGCTGTAATGAAACGGCTGCATATAAATACAAGACAACCAAATGAAAATTGTTGTTATCATATTTACGTGTATAGCTGTCTTCCCAAACATATGTGTGTCTATTAGTCAAGCAAACAAACTCAACTTCAGTTACGTGAGGTTAAGGTACCATGTGGTCCATTTAATCAACCACACATTAACTAATGCTCCATACTATAATTCCACCATGTACGAACCACTGCTAATTGTCCACACATCCTTAGTAGAGAAGGTGGCTTCCGGTTACAATCGAGTTCTGAAGTCCGGAACGGTCATGTAATACAGTGTAAGGAATACGCTAGACTGAAACATGATAAGAGACTATAAACCTAAATTATCAAATCAGCAGGGACTCATGAGTTTTCTTGGGAGAGTTAAACCAGAGTACCACTGTTCGGTCTAAGGGCCAAGGGGGAGGAGCTTAAAACTGGTGGTTTTTGCCAAAGGTTATATAATTATGACCCTTCAATCCACAACACCATAACCAAACGACCTGACCCCAAGCTCCTGCACTTAGTTACTACTGCTGACTGTCCAGGTCTGCCAGCTGGGGAAGGTGGCTTTGTTAAAGACCGTAAACGCAGAAGAATTTTCATCACCTTTTAGCTTTGATAAAAATGACAGAATCTAAAACTTACCTGAATCAAATGGTCCAAGACTATCGGCGTCCAAACAGTCATCTTATGGAAAGAATAAAAAAATATCAAGTCAATTAATTATTAAACGATTTAAAGACAAGGAATTGGCGATAAACAATGACCTTAGAAGCAAAAACGATCTAATGATCTGCTTAGGATGAGACACAAATGACCAAACAATGCAGACACAGTATAATGTGTCGACAATGCCAGTATTCACTTTGCAATATAAGGTATACCCTCTGAACATTTTAAGCGTGGCCCCCTCCAATTCTGGAACCCTTTATGTAATACTGTCCCATGCCTACCTTTTAAAAGTGGCCTGACCCCATAACAAATATTTTTTTTGAGTGACAACGATACAAAAACCGGATTAACAGATGAAATAAATAGTTCAACAGGCATATCAAATAACCGCATTATATTCGTTAAGTAACCGCATTATATTCGTTAAGTAACCGCATTATATTCGTTAAGTAACCACATTATCTTCGTTAGGTCACAACTAGCAAAAAAAATGATCGTTTCCTCTAACGCAAAACCAGTCTCTTAGGACTGAAAACTTGATGCTTTCCCAGTTGGTAGCAAGATTCTTAGTCATTCGACTCTATTGTCTACTAGAGTAATTAAATCCTCATCTGTCTACTAGCTTATACACATACGGACCGGATGGCAATTGCCGTTTGTACTAGTTCCAATGAGTGCTGGCTGCTGCTCTATAAAGCCAAACAACTCAAATGGTTACCGTAAATACCTAAACGGGTAGAACATAACTGCAAAGTAAGTAAACAGCGAGAGAACGCTAGATTGCTTAGCAAAGTTTCGCTGTCTCGTATTAAAACTTCACCTATGAAACCTTACCGTCTCATAATGGACGGTTATCGGATATTTTATCAAAATCAAAATATCCGCCAGCCTCGTGCCTCCTTACATGTACGCAGTAAACATTGCTATATCTCCCGCTCGCGCATGTCCTTTTCTGTTAAGGTTTCCTGGGTTAACAGTAATTTTGAGTATGTTACATAAATTCTGACTTTGACCGCAGCAAAAGCTCAGTGGAAGAGGACTCGACTTTGATGCAGACGGTTGTGTGTTCAACTCCCTTCTGGGGCTTTAAACTAGCACTCCGCACGTCCGAGATTGAAGTTAAACACGCAATGCGACTTTGTCTATAGCATTGCATATGCTTGAATTGCTGTTTCACCGCCCTCTACAAACAAGGGTGCGATAGAAGCTTTTATTTCCCCAAATAAACTTGCAACCAGTGATCATTAAGCACTCTTCAATTCAGTAGTTATTTGTCTTAACAATTCCAGCGCTTGTCAAAAGTGAAGCAATGTATAAAACATGGAACATCAGGTATATACATACGTCTACTACGTATACACGTCTATACGTAGCACTTTTTTACCCGCACACGGCAACTACTTTGCTCATCAATGGTATAACTCACTATTTCACCTTATAAAACTTACAATAGGACCAATGTCACCTTAACGGGGCGAGGCCCAGACGGCAGTACTTCACGGTAAGTGGCGATAAATTCCATTCACTGGTGGACTTGACCCAGGACCCTAAGGCTCCTAAGTCTGGTTACCAACTGTGCCATTACTGCCATTAAACATACCCATACACTATGTGTGCCGTCAAGCATTGATGTGTTCTAGGCACAACAAAAACGAGTAAAAGGGATGGTGCATACCTGACACTGTGCCTGACAATGTATTATCTAAACTACCATTCACGGATTCAGTAATGGTCTTCTCAAATGCTGCTTGTCTCTTCATGTATGCTAACTGCTGTTCCATGGTTTTCAACTATCAAGCAGAAAGATGTAAAATGTTGGTTGAAAACAAAATAAGCAAAAATAAAACATACAATTAATAGAACAGCAGATAAATACTTGAAGAATGTTGCTGGGAGAATATCAACAAAAAAACGAGAAGCTTTCTCAATGTACATGATCACGACATGCAACAGTGACCAAAATGGAAATGAAAGCTGGGTACAGACACGTGTTGGAGAAGCAGGGAAGCGGATAACCAAAATCCAAAAGACAGAGGGAAGGAAGAAAAGGAGACAGAGGGAAGGAAGAAAAAGGAGACAAATAGAAGGACGAAAAAGGAGAGAAGAGGGAAGGAAGAAAAAGGACACAGAGGGAAGGAAGAAAAAGGGCACAGAGGGAAGGAAGAAAAAGGGCACAGAGGGAAGGAAGAAAAAGGGCACAGAGGGAAGGAAGAAACAGGAGACAGAGGGAAGGAAGAAAAAGGATTCAGAGGGAAGGAAGAAAAAGGAGACAGAGGGAAGGAAGAAAAAGGAGACAGAGGGAAGGAAGAAAAAAGAGATAGAGGGAAGGGAAAAATAGGAGACAGAAAAAGGAAGAAAAAGGAGACAGAGGGAAGGAAGAAACACTAATACTGTACAAAGAGGCAAGCAAACAAAGTGACTAAGCGCAACTAAGAGATAGAGCAAGTATACGGAAAAACCAACAAGGATGAAAGTAAACAAGAAAAACGGAACCGGCAAGAGCAAAAGAAAGAGACTGACGAAAAAAACACACATGATATACATCAGAAGGGTGAAAAATGGAGGCGACGCAACAAAAAGTGTAACAAAAAGCAAGTCAACAAAAATAAACAACAAGGTAATGGAAACAAACAAAACGAAGAAAGAGAAGAATAACGCAAAGACTGAGCAAAAACAGACAACTTCACATCAATACCATCAACAATACAACAATACAGGAAAGTAAACAACACAAACTGCAATAAACTATGCTAAGTCATGTAAACAAACATGCCAATAGCTGCGTACGCAGAGATTTAGGTACCTCGATCAATGAAAGCAAAGAGAGAGCCCCGAGTCTTCAGCCTGGACTCGGGTTGTGACAGAACCAGTGTTTTTTTCTCGATATCCTTTCATTAGTTGAAGAAATGTGTGTTAATGCATTAAAGTGTTAATGTGTGTCTATTCTCTTCGAATAATAAAGTAAAAATAAGTTACCTAAATGTAGTTCGATTTTAAGATAAGCAAGAATGAAACATAGGTATAGCTACAACAAACACTCTCTGCTTTCAAACACGAGCACATGCCTATTCATACACGTTTCCTCTATTCCTTCATGACTCACCTTAATTAAAGCCTTTTGGTAAGCAGCTCGTCTCGTTTTCTTTACTTTCTTACTTTGATTTGGATCACATGCTAATCTCTACAATAACAAAGCAAAGGCATGAGAAGTATAATAAACCAATACGTTCAACATTTTAGCACAATTTTGATGATTAAGGCGATCGTTATAATAAACCAAACACTATGAAGTGTAAACAATTTGCCAAAACAAATGGATATGGCCCAAGCTTTAAATAAACAAACAAATTGATACGGTATAAGTTTTAAGTAAACAAACAAATTGATATGGTACAAGAGTTAAAAAAACAAACAAATTGGTATGATATGTTTTAAAAAAACAAACAAATTGATATGGCACAAGCTTTAAATAAACAAACAAATTGGTATGGTATAAGTTTTAAATAAACAAACAAATTGATATGCTACAAGAGTTAAAAAACAAACAAATTGGTATGGTATAAGTTTTAAAAAAACAAACAAATTGATATGGCACAAGCGTTAAATAAACAAACAAATTGGTATGGTATAAGTTTTAAAAAAACAAACATTGATATGGTACACGTGTTAAAAAAACAAAGAAATTGGTATGGTATAAGTTTTAAAAAAACAAACAAATTGATATGGTATAAGTTTTAAATAAACAAAAAAATTGATACGGTACAAGTTATAAACAAACAAACAAACAAACAATAGAACTCAAGTATACACAAATATAATTGGCCTGTTTAATTCTAAAATGACTTTCTCCGTAGGTCTTTAAATTCAAACAATAGAAAAAGTTAAGCACTGCTCACCTTTTGTTGAACCATCGCAGGCAGTCCGAGATTGCCCCAGGCTGTCGCAGGCAAGTGGTTTTCAATAAATAACACTCTGCGTGCGGCTGCCCCAGGCACGGTATCTGGGACAATTTGCAGGCAAGTTACGGTTACCTGGAAACCAGGCTCATCTACGGTAATCACGAAGTAAGCACAAATACCTCGCCTCCTCTTAATTATTAATATGCACGTCGACTCACCTGGGCAGCATTAGTTATTTGCAACTGAATTTCGTAGTCAACTTGCAAGTCCCTTATTTCTTTCTCCTACAGAGCAATAAACAGAAAATGTTACCGTGACAGAGACGCTGGTATAAAAGTTACAATAAGCAAGGTGATAAAGTTCTACAAAGTAAATGCAATTCAGAACTCTATGCACAAACGATAAAGAAAAACAGCTAATTTAGGGCTCTAGTAAACAAAAATAATCCACCCAAAACATGCAAATCAGGAAATCGCCGTACTGCTCCAGACTCTCTAGACACGAGGCTACGGTAAGGTATAGGGTAAGCAATGTCTACAAGACAAGTGATTCCTGAAAAGGCAGGCTCAAAGACATATATCAGTTTCTGGATGTACAAGACTTTCACCCATCTGATTGTTCGTCTGCCTGTCAGTCTTTCCTTTCATCTGTCTCTCCCTACCTTTCCTTCCTTCCTTCCTTCCTTCCTTCTTTCTTTCTTTCTTTCTTTCTTTCCTTCTTTCTTTCTTTCCTTTTTCGTTTCTCTTTCTTTCTATCATTCTCAATCTTTCTTCCTTTTTTCCTCTCTTTTTCTTTCTTTCAGTCCTTTTTACTGTCTTCCTTTCCTTCTTTCTTTCTCTCTCTCTTTCTTTCTACTTTCCTTCCTTTCCTTCTTTTTTCTGTCTCTGGCATTTTCTCACTTATCTAGTAAGGCAGTCCGCCAGTCAGACAAAAGGTCTGTTAGGCTTCGGTTGTGCGTAGCACACTGAAGAATATGATGAGAGATCTTCTTCAGAATCAAAGTACAATAAATTAAATCTTTCTTCCTTAAAATGATCACAATCACATCCATATTTGCCCACATTTGCACTCTAAAATGAATGATTATTCTAATATATCATGCTGCTTAATGTACCAGCATACAACTGAATTAGCCATGGACTTACATCTGTATTACACGACGTTGATAAAACGGTCTCGGAAAATTCGAAAGATGTTCCAACAGTTCGACGAAACGGTTTATTATAATCCGATCCAAGGTCAGGTGTATCGAGCGGTAAAGTTCCAGTAATTTCCTGAAAATGAAACACACAGTTACTTAGATCTTACGTAGATACAACTGCCTTGGAAAATCCACTAAAATCAAACACCAATAAACTACAAGATTTGCGCAATTTCAACATAGGAAAAAAAGGAATGATCTTGTGTTGAGAAGAGCAGAAGAAGTATGGTGATTCAACCCCTGAGTGTTGAACAAGGGCTTTCCAACAGTGCGCCTGATCCCTTCCCAGCAGAGAGAAACGGCTCAACAGAGATGATGAGAAGATTGTAAGCTATTTAATTATGATCAGTATTGTAGCTAGTTATCAGTCATAAAGCGAAAACGCTTTTAAATGCCACATTTCTATATTTACAGGGTTTATATTTACTCCTATTTGCGGAGGTTTCTGAGAGAAGTAGGCAGCGTTGTTTCATGGCCTGAACAGTAGTAGATCTATACAAATTTTGTTCTCTCCTCATCTTTATTTGCTGGGAAAGCGGGAAAGAACAGAAAAGAGCGAGAAAGAGCAAGGAAGAGCAAAAAGAGCAAGAAAGAGCAAGAAAGAGCAAAAAGAGCAAGAAAGAGCGGGAAAGAGCGGCGCCAGCCAATCCATGCTAACATCACTGATTCAAGCACAACTGATTTACTCCAAAGAGAGGCGTCAACAAATTAATACTTCATGGAAGTATATAAATCGGACCAAAAATATTCGAATAATCACAACCTTGGGGATACGCATCAAAGCATTTCGTGACGTAAACTGATACTTTGATTTATGAAAAACAACAAACTTTTAGGGACTGCTGAGAAAAAGGTTTTTTCCAGTGAGAACGGCTTATGGCAACAAACGAACACGTCCCAAGAACCGAAATTCTTAAGTTAGATTGACAGAGGCACTGTAAGCCCTTTATCACTGTGTCGACTTATAAAGGCTATGATTCAAATTTTTGTTTTCTTAAAATCGAAAAGAGTGCACTGAACGCTGAAAGGAATTTTCTCTTGACATCCTGACTTTGCTTCTTGCAGTCCCAGAACTTATTTCGCCAGTTGTTTGCGTCTATGCTTAATACATCAGGCGAAAAGAGAGCATAGTATCAGCCTCATGCGAGCGATAAAATAATAGAGCATAAACTGGACTTTATGTCACTGAAATTGCGAACGACGACTTAAGTGTGTTTGGAGGCCCTCCAGGCAGTCTCGCAGATTCAAGTCAAGTTTGTAAAATAATACAAGGCTGATTAACAACTCGGGTATACCGCTTCTAAGCTAACAAAGCAGTGCGGTGAAAGGAAAACTGGATAACGGGTCTCAAAGAGCGTTTGGATCAAAATGTGGTTAACCATGACTGGGATACGAAACTACGAACGAGCTATGCAATATGACGCTTAAAAATACCCCCAACTGATGTCAGGAGCAAGCCGAGGCCTACAAAGATAGACTTCATCGCATCATAGTAGAAATAATATAATCTTATATAAGACAAGCCAAAATGGAGTCTGTCTATGTCAGAAATGGGCAAGGCACACGGGCAACGGAAGAGAAATGAAGAGTTACTGGGCAATTTGTCATAATATTCTAGGCGTCACCGTATAAAAAGCAGATTGTAGACAAGCAAGCTTTCTTGTCAAAACATGATTACGCAGATTTACAGCAGGTCATTGTATAACTTGACTACTACCCACACGTTGGCACACATTGCTAGTTAATGACAACTATTATCTCGAGGAATATACCCAGCTGATCGTGGACTGAGTGGAAAGGTATGGAGAGTAGTGGTCGCTGACGTATGTGCTGGAATGCACTTCGTCAATAAATGAGATGAAGTAGACAGGGTTGTGGAGATCAAACATAGCAATACGAAAAATCGCTACCAATTGCTAGGGTATTGAACCTGGTGCTTCTCTCTACAAACCTATCGTAAGTTCTAACCTAATCGAATCAAGAAAAAATGTAGAATAACGAATTATCGTTCAGCTGAGACCTAGCAGACTAGTAGTCGGATCCTTAAAATTTCACGCGGGAAATCGTGGGTTTGAACCTTTATCGATACGCGCTGTCGTCTCACACTCTCAGGTCCCGTGATCGCGTCACCAAAGGTAACTGGCGAATAAATCTTATTGCTCCAAAACACCTTTCTACACTTCGACCAGAATTGGAAGCTGAAAGTTGGAAACGACTTCAGAGCCATGGTCACAGGGCTATCCCTTTGCTAGCGGGATAAAAGGAAGTAAAATTCAAGGCTTATTGATTACTCCACTCACTGGCTGGCTGTTTCTGAGCTTGTATACTCAGTAATGGCAGTCATACATGCATTTCTGTTGCTTACATCACACCAAATAGTCTATTTAAAGTTTAATATGCAAAACAAAATCATGTGATGTCATACGCTATTTACCTTCCACTGTAAAACTAGCTCTATCGTTCTCTTATTGATTCCCACTTGATCGTGGCTCCAGACACAAGCTAGAATTTCATGTCTGAGGGGAAAATGCGGAAGTATATTTCGGGCTATTCCTAATTCAAATTACTTCATTTGCCATAAAAGCGTCAAAACATCTTATGAGTTTTAGATTACTCCGTTTTATGTCGTTGTGCCGGAATAGCATGGTGATATTTTATTATATTACAGCTCGATGCCTGAACTAAGAATCCAACTCAATAATGACTGAAACTGAGAACTGCGGAAGAACAAAACCTGTCCCACATAGCCTCGTTTTGATAAGTATTACTATTGTTATCACTGTCAACATTTGCTAGGTTTGAGAGGCTAAAATCTCTTACAGCGCATGCTTAACAAATGTTCTGTCACTTCGATACAGTAATGCTTGTTTCCCTTGGAATTTTAAATGCTTAATTTAAGGTTTTCCTTACTGCTTCACGCAAACAAATTTGGCGGAGTTCTTCAAGTTTATCCTGCAAGCGTTCTTCCAAGGTCTCCTTTCTCGCCTGCAAGGCGGAGATCATGTCCGCGGACGCCGTGCCACTGTCTACAACAACAAAAATAATTCGAACCACAAATAATAGTACGTTGATGAAAATTTGAAGCATAGTAACCCCATACATACCCCGCTGGCCTTTAAATTTCCATACTTTTTAATACCTGAAATGCAATAGCATGGGATTGCCTCTTCTTCAAGACGAAGTAGTGAAGTGCTCAAGCACGCTGAAAAGCACCAAACCAATTCTATTGCCGCATCAATGCCCACTGCCCATCTACAGCATGCGGCCCCACCGAGGATGAACAGTCCATCTTGGTATCGTGCACCTTACACTAGGAATTGATGACATTCACTAGCAGAGGCATTGTGGTACAAGCAGTTAACATTGGTCAACTGTTGAGAGTGACTGAGACGTGACAAATACGGATGGGGGATCCGAAAAAAGGAGGTACGCACAAAATGCAATGAAATAGGGACCAAAAAGTTTAACGGGATTGGTTAGAAAGAATAATTTTGGAGCTAATAAACTAAGCATGAATGAAAAATGCTTCTAAACTTTTGTCTGCGATCTTCTACTCACCAAAATTGTTAAAATTTCAATATGTTTTCCTTTGCAAGGCCTATTTCCGTTGTGTACAACGCACACGACGCTCTAGAAAACCAGTTCCAGGAAAATGAAAGCCTGGATATCCTAGCTGGAGCAATCATTTAATCAGGGCCCTTATTAACTATTCCAAGATCATAACCCTTATTGCTGAAACATAACGTCAAAGAATTGTTTTCATCTTGCAGTCTTCATCGTTTTACACTTCGGAAAGTAAGCGAATACCGAAATAAAATCATAACCAAATAAAATAATACCCAGAATGCAAATGGACCCTAGCCAATGAGAGAGAACAGCAAAGAAGCATAAAAGCGATAACAGGTTTATTTTTTGAAGATTTGGAGTAAGATAATTTATTCTTTTGTGCTAGAACTGGCTGGTTTTCTGTCTTACGGCCGGTTTCCACTTGAGCGAACACTTGAGCGAATTCATCAGCGAAAAGAAGCAAATTCGCCCATTCCCAGAAATAACAAAAGGCATTCGAATGACGGCTGACGAATTCGCTGCATTGATGAACTGTTTTCAACTTTCAAATTTCGCTGGCGAATTCGCCCATACCTAGAAAAAACAAAAGACATTCCAATCGCTGACGAATTCGCTGAAAAATTCGCTCAAATGGAAACCGGCCTTTAGACGTACATAGATTCGAAAACACTTGATGTTCCAGGAATGAAACAAGCCGCCTATTAAATCAAAGACCTCCGAGTATCGCCGACTGGTACTGTATGCCGTGCAAATATCAACAAAGGCAGCTGCCACCAGAATGTAAACAAACACTGTACATA
>JANTCA010080429.1:0-14610 GCA_024741275.1 Chironex yamaguchii
GCTTCAGAAAGTGCAAGCCATTCGCGGTAGACTTTTTACTACACAAGGCAAGCTGATGCCCATTTCAAATAAGAAGGGAGTGGTCTTCAATATATCTTATCTTCAGGGAAAGATAGGGCCGCATTATAAATCAGTCTCTTTGAATCAAACTTGAAGATTCCTGGGATATGGTCAACAACATGAAACAGGAATGACTTGTAGTGATTGTATCATGCAGTCAATAGTCAGTACAGTATCAAGTAGTGTACTTGCGTCTGTGCCTACGTCCCGTACTTGAAAGTCAACGCTTGACCCCTTGAGGGAAAGACAAGAATTTGAGGCATTCACTTGGAGCTGTGGTCAACCTAGAACTGGAGAAATAGGTCCATTAAAAGGATAATTCGAAAATCGTGACACAAATGGACAAGCAAGGAAGCCACTCCGAGGCTTAAAACATCCCAGGAAAACGAGTAGAACATTTATAGCTTGAGCAAGTACAAGGCATTCGCGGTATACTTCTCACTACACATGGCAAGCTGATGCCCATTTGAAATAGGGAGGGAGTGGTCTTCAAAATATTTTATCCTCAGGGAAAGATAGGGCGGCACTAAAAATAAATCTCTTTGAATCAAACTTGAATATTCATGGGATATCATCAAAAACATGAAACAGGAATAATGACTTGTAGCGATCGTATCATGCAGTCAATAGTCAGTAGAGTATCACGTAGTGCTCTTGAGTCTGTCCCTGTTACTCGTACTTGAAAGACTACACTTAAATCGTTGGGAGAAAGACAAGCACTTGAGGCGTTCACTCGGAGCTGTTGTCAACCTAGAACCAAAGAAATGGGTCTCTTGAAAAGATAATTCTAGAATCCTGAGACAAAAGGACATGCAAGGAAGCCTCTCGGAGGCTTAAAACATCCCAGGATCTCGAGGACAACTATTATAGCTTCAGAAAGTGCAAGCCATTCGCGGTAGACTTTTTACTACACAAGGCAAGCTGATGCCGATTTCAAATAAGAAGGGAGTGGTCTTCAATATATCTTATCTTCAGGGAAAGATAGGGCCGCATTAAAAATCAGCCTCTTTGAATCAAACTTGAAGATTCATGGGATATGGTCAACAAAATGAAAATGGAAAGACTTGTAGCGATCGTATCATGCAGTAAATAGTCAGTAGAGTATCAGGTAGTGCTTTTGAGTCTGTCCCTGTTTCTCGTACTTGAAAGTATACCCTTGACCCCTTCAGGGAAAGACAAGCACTTGAGGCGTTCACTTGGAGCTGTTGCCAACCTAGAGCCAAAGAAATGGGTCTCTTAAAAAGATAATTCTAAAATCCTGACACAAATGGACAAGCAAGGAAGCCTCTCCGAGACTTAAAATATCCCAGGATATCGAGGACAACTTTTATAGCTTCAGAAAGTGCAAGTCATTCGCGGTAGACTTTTTACTAAACAAGGCAAGCTGATGCCGATTTCAAATAAGAAGGGAGTGGTCTTCAATATATCTTATCTTCAGGGAAAGATAGGGCCGCATTAAAAATCAGCCTCTTTGAATCAAACTTGAAGATTCATGGGATATGGTCAACAAAATGAAAATGGAAAGACTTGTAGCGATCGTATCATGCAGTAAATAGTCAGTAGAGTATCAGGTAGTGCTTTTGAGTCTGTCCCTGTTTCTCGTACTTGAAAGTATACCCTTGACCCCTTCAGGGAAAGACAAGCACTTGAGGCGTTCACTTGGAGCTGTTGCCAACCTAGAGCCAAAGAAATGGGTCTCTTAAAAAGATAATTCTAAAATCCTGACACAAATGGACAAGCAAGGAAGCCTCTCCGAGACTTAAAATATCCCAGGATATCGAGGACAACTTTTATAGCTTCAGAAAGTGCAAGTCATTCGCGGTAGACTTTTTACTACACAAGGCAAGCTGATGCCGATTTCAAATGACAAGGGAGTGGTCTTCAATATATCTTATCTTCAGGGAAAGATATGGCCGCATTAATAATCAGTCTCTTTGAATCAAACTTGAAGATTCATGGGATATCGTCAACAACATGAAACAGGAATGACTTGTAGTGATCGTATCATGCAGTCAATAGTCAGTACATTATCACGTAGTGCACTTGAGCCTGTCCCTGTTTCTCGCACTTGAAAGTCTACACTTAAATCGTTGGGGGAAAGACAAGCACTTGAGGCGTTCACTCGGAGCTGTTGCCAACCTAGAACGGGAGAAATGGTTCCCTCCAAAGGATAGTTCTAGAATCCTGAGACAAAAGGACATGCAAGGAAGCCTCTGCGAGGCTTAAAGCATCCCAGGATCTCGAGAACAACTATGATAGCTTCAGAAATTGCATGCCATTCGCAGTAAACTTCTCACTAGACAAGGCAAGTTGATGCCCATTTCAAATATGACGGGAGTTGTCATCAATAAATCTTATCTTTAGGGAAAGATAGGGCCGCACTAAAAATCAGTCTCTTTGAATCAAACTTCAAGATTCATGGGATATCGTCAACAACATGAAAATGGAATGACTTGTAGCGATCGTATCATGCAGTCAATAGTCAGTACAGTATCAGGTAGTGCGCTTGAGTCTGTCCCTATTTCCCCTATTTCAAAGTCTTCCCTTTAACCGTTGAGGGAAAGACAGGCCCATGAGGCATTCTCTCGGAGCTGTTGTCAACCTAGGACCGGAGAAATGGGTCCCTTTAAAGGATAATTCTAAAATTCTGACACAAATAGATAAGCAAGGAAGCCTCTCCGAGTGTTTAAACCTCCCAGGATATCGAGTAGAACTATTATAGCTTCAGCAACTGCAAGCCATTCGCGGTAGACTTCTCACTACACAAGAGAAGCTCATACCCATTTCAAATAGGGAGGCAGTGGTCTTCAACAGCTCTTATCTTCAGGGAAATATAGGTCCCCCATAACAATCAGTCTCTTTGAATCAAACTTGATGATTCATGGGTTATCGTCAACGACATGAAACTGGAATGACTTGCAGCGTTGGTATCATGCAGTCAATAGTCAGTACAGTATCGCGTAGTGCACTTGAATTTGTCCGTACATTTCGTACTTGAAAGTCTACCCTTGAACCGCTGAGGGAAAGACAAGCCCTTGAGGCATTCTCTCGCGGCTGTTGGTAAAGTAGGCATGGATAAATGTGTCCCTTTAAAGCAAAATTCAAAAATCCTGAGACAAATTGAAATGCAAGGACGCCTCTCTGAGTGTTAAAACATCCAAGGACATCGAGAACAACTATTATAGCTTCGACAAGCGCATGCAATTCGCGGTAGACTTGTCACTACACAAGGCAAGCTGATACCCATTTCAAGTAAGAAGGGAGTGGTCTTCAAGATACCTTTTCCTCAGGGTAATAGAGGGTGCCCATAATAATCAGTCTCTTTGAATCAAAATTGAAGGATGATGGGATATATATGGTAATGATCAACAAAAAGTAACAGGAATGACTTGTAGCGATCGTATTATGCAGTCATAGTCAGTGCGGAAACAAGAAGAGATTTTCATACTTCTAAATTTAGTCTTGAAATGTTAATGGAGAGACAAGGCCTTGAGGCATACCCTGTAAGCTGTTGTCAACCAAGGCCAACAATAATGGGTCCCTTGACAGTTAAACTCTAAAATACTGAGGCAAATTGACCTTAACGGAAGACTCCCCGAGTCTCAAAACATCTCAGGATATCGAGAACAACTATTATAGCTTTAAGTAGTGCATGCAATTGGCGGTAGCCTTCTGAGTACAAAAGGCAAGCTGATGCCCATTTCAAATTCGAAGGGCGTGGACTTGAATATATCTTATCGTCGGGGTAATAGAGGGTGAACATAACAATCAGTCTCTGATAACAAAACTTGAATGACTGATTGAATATACGTAACAGGAATGACTTGTAGCGAAGGTATCATCCAGTCAATAGTCATTACTGTATCGCGAACTGCACTTGCCTCTGTCCCTACTTTTCGTACTTCAAAATTCAGTCTTGACATATTAAGGGAGAGACAAGGCCTTGAGGCATACTCTGTTGGCCGTTGTCAACCTTGGCTTTCAATAATGGGTGCTTTGAAGGAAAATTCAAAAATCATGATGATGTCAACGGACTTGCACTGAAGGCTTTCAGAGTCTTAAAATATCCCAGGATATCGAGGACAACTATTACAGCTCTAAGTGGTGCATACAATACGCGGAAGACTTCTCACTACACAAGGCAAGCTGATGCCCATTTCAAATACGAAGGGAGTGGTCTTGAATATATCTTATCTTCACGTTAACATATGGTTAACATCAAGTAACATGAATTGGTTGTAGGGATCGTAAGAAGCAGTCATTCGTCATTACAGCATACAGTATTGGACCTACCTCCCTCCCTACTTTTCAGACTCCAACGTTCAGTTTTGAAATGTTAAGGGAAAGACAAGTCTTTGAGGCATACTCTGTTACCTATTGTAAACCTAGGCTATCCCCTATGTGTAAAGTATATGCAAACTTATCAAGTGCAGAGGTCATTGGATGCCTCTTGAGGTCTTAAAACATCCCAGCAAATCGAGGACAACTATCATAGCATTAAGAAGAGAACTCAATTCGAGCTAGACTTTCCACTACACTAAGCATGCTTGATGGCCATTTCAAATATGGAGGGAGTGGTTCGGAAGTTTCAATGACTATCACTCTCCTTGAAGCAAATTTAAAAGTTGATTGGATTTGGATAACAGAAACTAACAGGAATGACTTCTAGGCATCGTAACATGGAATTTTTATTCATTACAGTATGAAGTAGTGCATTGCCTCTGTCCCTACTTTTCATACTTCAAATTTACTCTTAAATTGTTAAGGGAAAGATTAATTTGAAGCCCTAAAATACAGCTGTTCCTGTCCCTGTCCCTAGTTTCCGTACTTGGAAGTCTAATTTTCAACTGTCAAGGGAGAGATGAGCAAAAGCCGAAAATCCTAAAGTCAATGGACTTGTAGAGATGCCTTGCTTATCCTTACACCTTCCCTAGGTATCAGGGACTACCATCAGAGATTCTATTTTTTTTCGCGCTACAATGCAGAGTACCATTGATATTCATTCTTCTAGAATCAGATTAATAGTTGATGGGATATTGGTGAGTACAAGTTTATACTACATTCCTATAGCCATCATAACATGGAGTGATCAGTAATTACAGTATCAAGTAACACACTCCGTCTTTCCTTACCTTTCATGTTTCAAAGTATACGTCTGGGCAGTTAAGGAATCGAGACATTATGTAGGAAGTCTGTATTACGTGGTGTCAACCTATGCTAGCAGTCAGTCAAGTGTACAATTATAGGGGAAAACTGAAATGTTGATGTTAATGGATATTGAGAATACACTCTAATCCTCTCACGTCATCTACGAACACCATCCTTGGATACTGTGGCCAACAATAAAGGATTTGAGTAGTGTATTTCCTCTGCCTAGATTTCTCCAGGAAACAAGGCAACATCGTTCGCACCAGATAAATAGTAGGAGGCGAGTTGTTGAGGAACGTTTTCTAATTGCCGAGAACAAAGAATCTTGGAAACAAAGAGAAAGTTACAATCTAGCACAACATGGAAGCCATAAATTATCAGGTTACATCAAGACCTAAACATGGGAACAACTTTGGAAACCCTAACAAACCAGGATATAACTTTTCCTGCTGTTCAAACATTTCCTTCCATGTAGCCATGAAACCCTGGAGTTGCTAAATAAAAAGCCTGATGGTAGAACCCTGCAAAAATTAATCAAATTTGATTTTTATTAGAATTCATTGACATATTGCATACACATTGGTTTAAATATCAGTAAAACATACATATTTCTCAAGATAACACCAACTAAAACCGATAAATTAAGTGGGATCGAAAACCGATGAAAAACATATTCCAGGAAAATCATTTGAAGCAAAAGAGGTCAACTTCCATAGATAGTAAGTTCATATTATCTAGGCTTGCAATGTCTCTTCAGTTGCTAGGCAATTTCTCTCAACGTATTCCCAAAATGCAATTGCATTACTGTAACAAAAGGAATTCCAGTGATAAACAACGTTTATGCTGTCAAACTACTGTTAATCTCACAAGTAGCATTTCATTAGACCACTAATTTTACCTACATAGGTTGAGAAATAGTATCGACGAGCTAAACACGCTGATCTATGGATAGATCTTTCAACAAACTACGTACTTTGGTATTTAATACCCGTTTTAAATGCCTTGTAAATATTCTTTCTCCTTCACATACAGCTCTCCTAAAGTCGAACCTGCTGTCAATCGATTATGATAGAAAGTGGCCTGACACAATATGCACTACAGAAATAAAATCTTTGATCATACAAATTAAAAACGTTTTGCTGTGTGGTTATTACTGTACATGGTATAGAATAACTACTAAAACTAAATCTTTTTTGTTAAAAACAATTCTCAAGGTTCACTCTAACATAATTGAGTTTTCCATTCCAAATTTAAATTTTAAGGACAAGATAATGCTCTGATACAATTCTATGTGGAGGCACAAGTGGTGGGAAATTGCAAGATCTTCATTAGCATGTTTTAACATGGTCATATACTATTACAATGTCTAATTATTTAAAATGTTTATGATAAAATAATACGCATGATATCATCATAGTGACTATTTCGTGACTATCTTAATGACTATATCGTGGCAACAGTAGAAAAGTTATTTCCTTGTTGGACAAAACAACAAAATCAATGACCCACCTTCAGCAAGATCAATACAACTTTCTGTTACACCAAGAAATTTGCAAAGATTATTTCTGCAGAAAACAAATCAAAAAACCCTTTATATTACAAAAAATTAAGTTCAAAACTTATGCAAGAAATGGAAAGAAAACATGCATATTTGCCACCAAAACTTATTGTGGCATGATGTCCTATTTGAAAAATTGAAAAAAAGTTCATCCTTACCCGTGACTCATAAAAGTGTCCTAACTGAAAGAAATGGTCTTCATGCTGCATAATCAGTGATTTCAGACTTCCAGATATACTAAGATGGAGTGAGAGAGAAAAATGATACCAACAGCAACTTGGAAGTAATACTGATAAAATATAATAATTAATAAAATATATGCATGAAAATAATTAATTTTCGCGCATCAATAACAATTCTGTATGTACACATTGCCTGTCATACTTTAATACTCAGTAACATGGATAATTAAATTGTGAATTTTCATCATCATTGGAGTACTGTAGTGTTTGAACAGATCATGCTGTTATAAACTCGCTACAAAAATGAGGTCACACTTACCAACAACTACAGTTTTAGAATAAACAAACATAAATACACAAACTAAATGAATAACAAGAGGCAGTAATACCCATAAGGATAAATTTAAGCAGTCCTTTATATTCTTGAATGGATTAGGTCAGATTGAAAAATTTAGATGTGCCACCCAATTGAGAGGAACAGCAAACAACTACTGTTTTAATGAAGACTTCATAAATAATTGTCAAATATTTTCCTACATGCAACCAGTCCAAACCAAGGTGACTACTCTATATTATTAATCAAGAATAGTACAATGACTACTATTGTCCAATCAAAGTCAATAACAATAGTTTTAATTCAAACTGTTGTTTTTTAACTGTCAGTACCTCATCATACATCCCCTTAACTAATCACAACTTGTCATATTATTTGTTTTATAATATTGATCCAACCATGTTCACTTCTTTTGCTCTTCACACAAATCAGGATGGGAGGAGATATATAATAAAGATGCCGGCTTACCAGAAACACACTTTCTCCCAGACCACAATGGTACACTCTGTAAACAAAAATCGGTTTGCTGGACACTTTGATTAAGACCTCATCCACTATTCTGAACTCTTTGCAACAGTTCCCACTAAGAGCAGAAATGGGCAAGCATGTTTTGGAAAACTGAATAACCCTCAACTGTGAGAATAAGATGGAAGCCCACATAAATAATGCGGAATTTGCCCACATCTACAATTCTGAAGATAGTTTTCGCCTTCTGCTACACTTGTGGTTAAGTATGCTTTGTAAATATATGACTTTGCATAGATAAGTCAGTCCCTGGCTACAGGAAACAAAGCACAACACATGGCAATATGTCTTGGATTCTGAATTAATCTTATTCCTTGACAAAAGATACATTTCAGACAATAACCCTGGCAGTACCAAAAACATGTAGATGAAAGCACTTTGAAGCATTTGATGTCAATCAAAGACAGAAGGGCTGCTTATTTGACCTTGCTACAAAAAATCAACGAACTTTGGAGAAAGGGAGAAGTAGACCATTACATCTCATGATTAGCCAACAATGTTGCAACAATTGGGTGCTTTTCAAGGATTGATCGATCTGCCTAGAGGTAGTGGGTTGATTGAATTCCTCCTTGATTACGCTGACGAGGGAGCTCTGGGAAAAATGTTCCTTCAGTGTTGACTGCTCATGCCGGCCCCCAGGTAACAGCTCTGCCCACAAAATGACAAACCAGGAAGAAGAATGGTGACTCCTTCTCCTAACAGCTCCAGAAAAGAGTGTAGACCTGCCAGCATTTTCTGACTGCCATCAATATAAACAATAGTCTTGGAGTGATGTGATGCAAATGGTCTTCACACTTATCGGAGCTTGGCTTCCCCACCAGTGACCATCAGTTGGGGTTCAGAAGATGCTGCACAATAATAGCAACAACATTAAGCTGCTTAGAGCCACGTTGTCAAATATTGGCAACAAGAATTTGTTTAATCCGATCAGTTTTGCCAAATCTCTGAGGCTGTCAGAGATCGAATAAACTGCTGCCATTTCGAGTCCTGGACCTCCCCTGATCCTGGAAAGACCAAAATTTTTAAGTCAATGAAAATTCCAAAGACCAGATGCTGACCAAAGTCGTGGTTTCATTAATTACCAGTTGCACTTGAATGCTCGCACAAAAGCTGAAATTTGTTTATGTGGTAAAGAATGCTAAAGGAAAACTCAAATGCTCAAACAATTACAAACAGTATTCAATCAAATATGTGGACTAGTAACCAGTGACCATTTAATACAATATCCTAATTTTTCAAAGATATTTGAATTGCAAAAGAAAAATCCAGATGGAATTTGCATCGGTAGTCTGAGGCTATTGGTTTCTTCAGCAAAACGTTTTCTGGGGCCAAGAAAAGCTATTCTGCTACAGATTGCAAGTTATGCTTCAAAGCATTTTTTGCAATGTTATTCATGGTTATCCAAGTGTAGTGTGCATAGGGCTACAGGAAATGCAGAGCATTACAAAAGTAGTAATCAAAGCTTTTTTAAGACCAAAAGGAATGGGTGGGGTGGGTGTGTCCCATGCAGTTTTCAAGCCGCCCCAAATGATGTGGTAACTGGCCAGATTGAAGGTACCTGAAACTGTTCAACTAAAAAGACATAAGGTTTGAACAGATGTTAATGTTTAAATTTGATTCTCTGCAGCGTCAGTTTCTAATTTTTGATACTTAGAATTTTATAATACATTGATACTCCATCCAAACTCCAGCTTTAACCCTTTTTAAGTGGCAGACATGTGGATTCTTGGCACTGTACAAGTCTATCTGCATTTGTTGGCCTCTACTCATGCTGCATTGAGCCTCAACGAGCGCAACATAATAAAAATTGATTGGCTACCTTGGTACTACTATCCTTTGTTCATCCTGACTTATTAGGATACTGCATCTTAATTTGAATTAAGCAAACACGATCAATGCAAGGTTTCTAACTCATGCATATAATGTTTAGTGCCTTTTGAGAGATTTTATTTTCGTGGTATGTGAAAAATTGAAAACTAAAATGCCAAACATAACCATGCATAGCTAAAAATATGATTCTGGCCAGGTTTATTCCCCCTCCCCTCCCCCCAGTCCTCCTTCCCCCGAAAAGATTAGTAGACTGTATCACTTGATAGCCAGCTATATTCAATTCTTGGACACGGTCTCCTTTTCTTAAACCTAATCTTTGCTTGTGGGTTCCTAATTGTTTTTTGTGGCCTAGCTTACTGTTTTGTGCTAACTTTAACAAAATTTTGTCTGAAATGATACTTCTTGTTTACATCTTTGTTTACATCTTTCTGCAAGACGTGTATTGCTTTAAATACAGGTAATCAATGGAAACTTGCATCATAATGTAGTCTTACAGAAGGGCAGCAACAATCAGAAAGGGTCATGATTACACTGGCAGCTAGCCTGAGGCTAAAGTGTCTTCACAGCTTAACAACATGTTAAAGGATTTGATAGCTATTTGGTAGCCATTTCTGTGGAAGATAATAGTGCTCACAAAATGGGCAACATTGAACACAATTGTTTGGACCCAGCAAATGAACCACTCTGATAATGGGAGGTACTTGCATTTGCACTTGTTGTTAGTGTTATTGCGGAACATCTTCTGGACCCCAATTGATGGTTGCTGATGGGAAACCCCAGCGCCAAATAGTGTGAAAAGACCATTTGAATCACTACACTCCATGACTGCTGTTTATAGTGATAACATTCAGGGAATGCTTGCAGGCCCATGGTCTTCTCTGGAGCTGTTAGGAAAAGGAACCCACCATGGTTCTTCCTGGTGAGTCACTTTGTGGCTTTTGGCCTAAACAGCTGTTGCCCCAGGGTCGGCACAAGGAGTCAGAATTGCGGGAATGATGATCCCACCCCCCAACCACACACACCAGGTGCACTTAATGGCATCCAGTGAAAGCTATGCCATGCTATTGAGTCATGCAATGCCAATCTATAGGATTTGGGGTCCTCCAAATCAGCTCACATAAGCAGTTGGGAGACATCCTGACTACATGACCAGCTCAGTGCATGCCATGAGTTCAAATCATCTACTTAATAGCAGGCTGATCATTGCAAAAGTAGTGAATATGTGCAATTAGGGTATGCATTCATAAATTGATCTTAGAGATGGAGAAGAGAGCAAATGTATGGAAATTATTCATGGTATTGAAACCATTCTTCATAAAAGCCCAACTCTCAGACACATACAACAGTATGGACATGATGATCATGTTGAAGATTTTCATTTTGAGCTGCATGTCAAGATCATCACAGTCAAACCCCTTTTAGTCAAGCAGCCAAAAATCTGAGCGGCCTTTGAACTGTGGGACACCATGTCCTAAGAAGCTGCTATTGGTTCACCACTGATTAGAAAACCTGGAACATGACTACTATTATCTCACCATACACTTGTAGGCTGGAAGGAGACTTCAGATGTAAACATATTGATTTTGTTTTGGCCTGTTTGATCATGAGTCCAAATTTGAATGCCTTAACACTGATTTGATCAATAACTTCCTTACAAGGCTTTTTACAGTGACTTAAGATGGGTATGACATCATAATTAGCAATGTCGGACAGTGGTGGTAACTCACAACTATGTTGCCCAGATATCTCCTGAGTTAGCATGTACATGTTGTGCCATTTTACAGATTGTGTAGGAATATAACTATATTCTTGGGTATATCATATTTCTGAAGTGAGTGATAAATGCTGTCAAAGGCCACAGCAAAGTCAGTAAAATGGACAACTGTGAAATTTTCATGGTGTAGGTGATGCTTCACCTTCACAAGACAAAGGTTGAACAGCACATCTCTGGCCACTGTTAAAACCATCCTGTTTTTCTGATATTATGGGTTTGTAAAGATGTTCTAGGTGTGAGGAGATAATGATGGAATGCAATTTGCCCACAAATGAAACCAAAAAAATCCTTATTAAAGGGTTGTGTCAACACCTTATCCTTGCACACAGTTACTATGATACCATATTTGAAGTCCTGGAGCCTGCAATCTGTGTTACAAATATTTACAAGATGGTCTAAAATTGTCACAAGGTTAGTGTCATTGAGGGCCTTAAGGGCTTTCCATGGAATATCACAGGTCCTGAGAGGTTTGTTCAATTTTAAAATTGTCGATTCCGTTAATTCTCTGGAGGTGAGTGGATCATTCATGACAATTGGTGTCTGCAGGAAGGTTATTGTCAAGTGCAGGATCAGTATCCATTGGCTCTGTGCAATTCAGAAGAGTGTCCAAAAGTTCCCTCCAGTGGATTTACTTGCCAACTTTCAGACCCTGTCTGATCAGAGTTCCTTGCTCTTCAATCATTCATCTTCAGATGGTTAATAACAAGCTGCAAAGTTGCAAGCCTGCTATTTTCACTGAATAGCAGAAGTCTGTATACATTGTGATCAGAATAACACCCAAGTACAGTGGACCTTGCCAGGTAATCCACCTTTGATCAAAATTACATGCATTATTCCCACCCTCATGTCACAGTTCCAACTAATAGCATAAATGTTTAACCTTTTAGTATGTCAAGTTAGTCTTCTGCATTGTCATAATTAGTGTTTATTGTAAACAATGACATGCACCCTGAGATTAATACTTTTTCTCACATATGATTGCTCACTAATTGAACTATTGGATTATAGGATTAGAGCGTTATCTGGCAATCAGAAAAGAACACCAAAGTAGGTTAACACTAACTCCCAGTTGTTTTCTTGTGAGCTACATATTGTAATTTGCATGTATCAAGATGCACTTTGATGTAACATAACATACCGTTATATGGATGTTTCGTAAAGCTTCATGAAAGCGATTTTTAAATGTCAACAAGTCTTTTAATGCTTCCCAAGATTACTCTAGCAGCACCTGGTTGATGCCCTGAGTCCAAACTTGTATCTGATTATGGTGCAGTTATTTCCTCTTGATGATTCTGCTTCGAGAAGAAATGACCATGGCACAGCTGACAGACTTAGTGACCGACTTTCACATACAAGGTGAAGTCAATAAACAAGCAAAGAAGCAAACTCAAGGTGCCTATGTGATGGGGGAGTGGGCAGTAATCACTAGGGACACAGCAGATGTGGCAGAGGCGGGAAAGGCCATGGTGGCAAAGGACAAGGACAGGGTATCACTTTCTAAGGCTGTCAAGGAAACGGTAACATGGCCAAGGACTGCCCCACAGCTAAGGCCAAAAAGGATAGGGAAGAAAGGTTGAAGGATACACATGGAAGAAAATTCCCAAGTACCTACCTAGCCCTTATTGCTAGCCAGTCAGTCAATGTTTGTGTTGACATGAACTCAATGTTGTTGGATATTGGCGCATCATCCCAAATGTCCCCTCATAAGAACTGTATGATGGATTTTCAATGGTTCGGATCACCTCTCTTAATTATGGCAGCCTATGATAATGCTATTTATGCATCTGGCATTGGCACTTTGAAGGTTGAGTTTTTAGTTAATGTGCCCCCTGCACTATGGATAACTTGCCTGATTTGAAGTTTTCTATATTTTCGTGCAGTGCAGGTATGATCGGTAGTGATCAATTTGTCATTTTGGAGAACCAGCGTGCAATTGTGGATCATTATTACAAAAATCATATTACTGCAACCAAGAGTGGATCATTTTATTTTATAGATTGTCAAATGTGACCAGCTGCTAATTACACTGTGCCTGTTCAGTCTCTTTTGAGCCATGAGAATGATGCATGGCAAAGTTCACAAAGCAAGGATTTGTATTATGTGCTGTCTGACATTTATCAAATGGTGGTAGGGAACGAAGTGAATGCTGCAAAAGGGGGCAACACTGATGTTACTCGACAGGACATGGATGCTGGTACCATAGGCAACAGTGCTCAAAGTGAAAATATGTACAGTGCAAGCAGTGTTTCTACTACTTTATGGCATAAGCGATTTAGTCATTTAGGCAAAAATGATATGCAGAGACTGTTCAAAAGTGATATTGTGTTAGGGTTAGAACTAGTTTTGTCAATAATGTATTCTAGGTAAGGCTAGTTCTCAGCCCTATCCCAAGCACTCGCACAGTCACTCAATGGAAATACTCAACCTGATCCTGACTGATGTCATGGAACCCATTAAGCCCAAGTCGATTGGTGGAGCCAAGTACATACTGACATTCACAAATGACATGTAACAGTTTGTATGGGTCTGATATTTATCACACAAGTCTAATGTTTTCAAGGAGTTCCAAGCCTTTCTAGCTGAACTAGAGTGAGCCACAGGGAAGAACTTGAGGGCCATTCAATTGGACTATGGTTGTGAGTATGTGTCAGCTGAATTTGAAGACTTTCTCGTGAGAAATGTTATCCGACATCAAAAGTCTGTCCCCTACCAGCCCCATCAAAATGGTGTGGCTGAGTGAATGAACAGGACTCTAATGAAGAAAGCTTACTCCATGCTACAGGAAGCTGAAGCCCTCTGGTATTCAGCCAGGCAACCTGATACCAGAGGTACCCACCTTTCTGACCTCATCAACAACTCCAACCACGTCATCATCAACAATGACTCTCTCACCCAACTCCCTACAAATGGCAATCCCTCCTCCCCTGATGTCATCTTGGCATCAGCCTCCATCCTCACCTCAGCAGGCTGGACCACCAAGACAACCCTCAACTCCAACCACCTCCCCATCATCATCACCCTCCACACCTCCACCCAACCTCCCACCTCAACCAGGAAAACCTTCACTAACATAAAAAAAGCAAACTGGGATGCCTTCACAGATGAAACAGAAGCCATATTTCCCAATACTCCCTTCCCAACAGACATCCTCCTAGATGAGATTCAGATCCATCTTGGCCAAGGCTGGTTCCCACCACAT
>JANTCA010080440.1:0-14609 GCA_024741275.1 Chironex yamaguchii
TCTCTTTCTTTGTTTCCTTTCTTGTCTAGGATTGGCTAGTTTTGCTACATGTTTCATATAAATAGGTTGCCATATACGTATACTTCCCTTTCTGACGTTTCATGCTCTGAGGAGTGTCAGACGAAAAAAGCGTTTAAGTATGTTTTTAGCGCATTGTCGCAAATTTTCAAGGCGATTTACAATTTATGCTCTTGGGTTTCTCGTTGCCTTTATAAAATTGAAATGTAGCTTAGAAATTGTAACTTAAAAACGTTTTATGCGTAGGTGTACATTTTGACAAACTAGGGGACACTATATCATTAGTTAACCACCATATTTACTAAAGTAAATTAATGTATAATTATTCCGTAAGAAGATTTGTTAGATAGACATTCTTATGTTTATATAGGTTCTCTTTTCTCCTTAATGTACATTATCTCTTATTATTAAATAAAGCTCATTTATTTGATGCCCACGATGACTCAGTGCTTCTTTTCCAAGTTTAAATTATCCGACCAAGGACAATGTTTCTGCTAGTGCAGCTGTTGTTTTTAGTGGGTTTAAATATTGATAGTATATAGACTTTGACGGAAATCTCAGTTTTTAACAGAGAAATAGAATGCGCTTTCAGCTCTTATTTCTTCTGCGTATTTATTCTGTTCCTTTGAAATGTTTTCCGATAGGCCATTTCAGGAACAGTTTCTAGTTTTTTAACAGAATTCAATGATGCTGTTAGCTACTGTAAACTGTGAATATGTCATAAAATTGTGACTCTAGAATTAACTGCAACTCAAACTCGCTTGGGATGTTGTAGTTGGAAATTACATTTATACTTAAAGAGTGCTTTTTCATATTTTAATAGGTTGTTAAACATCTGAGTGTAGGGAAGTTATGGAGTGATATAATTAAACGATGAACACAAGCCTTTTGATGAAACTCAAAGATTACGTAAGATTGAACTGTACTGTAAGGGAGCCACTACGATTTGTGTAAGAAATTCTCGTTACTCGTGGAAGGTAACAAAAAACGTGATTGTGAGAATACCTTACCTTTGGAACATTGCCACATTACATTGCCTAGGTCTGGGCTTAAAACATTCAAAGCACAGGTTGAACGTAACGGGATGTCACCTGCGCGAATGAACTTCGCCAATGTTTGGCTTTCGATTACTGTCAGCCGGGACTTTTATCTCATCAGCAGTGTCCATTCGTACAGTATCTATTTCCACAGTTATAAGAGGGTTTAAATCCCCCACCCCTCTAACACAAGCAAGAAGCCTTATTTCGAGATGCACAACATGACTTACCATGTATTCTTGAAATTTTCCTAATCCACATTTTCATCTTCTAACTTGTTTTCCCCTTTTAGAAGCTCATAGTTCTTCTTTTCGCCTCGTTTGTGTCTGATTTTTCTCGTATTTGCGTATAGTGTCTAAACGGTACAGGGCACTCAACAAGTAAACGGTATATATTCGTGAAACGTAATTGTTTACTCCACTTTCTAATTGTATATCTCTTTCTGTTCGTTGGAATGCAGATGCTCTCCTCGGTCTGCAAGGGTTGCAACTTTTTATTGATGCCGGAATACCCGTTAATCAGGATTTGATTCAGGATCTTGTCAAAGACACCATCAATGAAAAGTTAGATATACTGTTTGGATTTCCAAAACGTGATACGGCAGTGAACGCTGACGCGGTAGGAAACTTTGCTTTTCAATTTTGCTTAAAATGGATTTTAAAGCTAAACATGTTTTATTAGTCGTGCTCAACGTACGAAGTTGACTTCACAGGTTAATACTTTGCTTGCATCACTATCTGCAATTAATCTGTTTTTAACTGGTAACATTTGAGGTCCCATGTTTATCAGAATTTTGCTGTTCTTTTGCTGACATTGACCAGATTTCGGCATAACCTGAGTATCAAATTTAATGGTGAAAAATTTCTCTTGTTGGTTTTGGTTTTGTTATTAAAATGATGTTAAGTGGATGCACTTCTGCAATGCTCAGGGAAGGTGTTGCTCGTATTTAATCGCAAGTTTTATTTTGTTCAAGAACCACGGAGACTTTGGGATTATAGCCCCACTATTTTTCACAACGATTAAGTCTTTTTCATACGGGCAAATTTGCCATCTTGCAACATTCTTTTACCTGTAAAAGAAAGTGTTTTGTTGAATAACATAATTGAAATCCACTCAACTACACGTTTCTTGGTCGCATGAAATTTGTGGCAAAACAAATTCGCTGAGAGGAACCCCGGACTCCCATTCCCATTAGCCCCCGCCATTTAAAGACGCTCCATTGTCCCTCTTGTGTCTGTTAGTCCATGGATGGATAATTGAAGGGTAAAAGAGAATACTGTTGCTCTGTATGGCACGTCGCTTGACGCTGTATTATGTGCAATTTGGCTACCTAAGGGTAGATTCAAACAAACTTGTTTGTTAGTATTCTGCTTTTTAATAAATACCAGTCATATGGAATCCTGGCTAACTATATAGCACATTTTACTAAAGAATCAATCCCCTGTTTACTATGAGTAAGGCAAAGAAGATTACGTAACTTCTCTCGACATATTTGCACAAATTACCTAAATCCAATAATTGTACAGTAGGCATTTAATGATGTTGGTTGGATAAGTTGTGAAAGCCCCGTGTCTAATCAATATTCCTAAAATTTTTATCCTTGAACTATTCCCTGTTAAGAAGAAAACCTTTTACTGCTCAGTTTTGCTTTGAAATTTCCCAACTGTTGGACTAAAATGAGTCACATTTTTGTGTCCTTGTTCTGTTTGGTCGTTTATTTCAGTATTTGCCCTTTTTGAATTAAGGGGTCATAGCCCCAAAAATTGATGTAATCTTTACACTATATAACCCTAGCTTGTCGCTTTAATTTGAGTATACATATCAATAAACAGTGAACAGTGGTACTAGTTCATACGACTCCTCTCGCATCGAAAAGAAAGACACGGATTAGAGGTCAGGAAAGGAACTTTCTAGAGTTCCCACGTTTAATGACGAGGTGCTTTTCGAAAAGATTCACAGCGGGCATGCTTTGCAGACATCCTCGCTTTTTGTCGACGCTGGGTACGCGGTATTAGCTCGAAATGTATCCCAGTTTATACATATCATATGTTTTTTAAAACGTTGGGCAGTTTTTTGGCTAATATTTTAAGACGATTCGACGGGCCAGCTTTTTCGGCAATCGTCATTTTAAGATAATGATTTCTATCAAAACATGGTAGATTTCCCGTGTTCTAGCACTTTTCCATTTGAACTACGGCATGTTTGTTCTAGCTACATTTCCATCATTTTTCTTCTTTTGGTGTCAGACACCCTCAGCGCCAAGTCGTGGAGACGATGAGTTAGAGAGGACTCCACTTTCGACTCCCTCGAAAACACCCGTGTACACTCCACCCGAATCTGAGGCCAATTCCGAAATCAAAACTCCTGCCATTTCATCGCCAGAATCTTCAACTGCCGACAAAAGCGAAATACTTCAATTCGCCAAACACTCACAAGACGATAACCAAACCGTAGAGGAAATTGAAGGTAAGTTATAAGCTCTTTGATATATACGCGTAGATTGTTTTTCATGTTTGCATTCGCGGTCTTACGTAAATTGGTGACTTTTGTCGATATCTTTTGTATGCTGGATATTTTTTTGTGTTCTTCAGGATTCGTGACTTGGTAAACGTCTTTTTAATCGATGTAGGTTCAGTTGATGTAGTTGAGACACCGCCAAAAACGCCTTCGTGGGAAGAGTTGTCAAAAGATGTTACACGTGAGCCCAGAGTAGGCACCCCGACAACGTCTTTGTCGGATAGGGATCAGGGAACCCGACTACCAATATCCATTCCCACGCCTGAACAATCAGTAGAAGAACCTGAACAGCTGGATGAGGACTTCGTGCTGTAAGTTAGAATTTGCCTTTTTTGTTTAAGAGGTATTAAAAAGCATTTATGCTTCAAGGAAAGAACTTTTGTCGGCATGGGAGAACTCTGAAACATATTGTATGGCGTAAACTAATCCTGATTTAAGTGCAATACGAGTTCACCCATTGCCTTGTTTGAAACTAGGCACAATAACCCCAAAGTCAGAACATAATCGTTTATCTTTCGTGTAATCCTGTTAATGTGTTTGATGTTATTTGGTGATGCTCGATACCTTTTATATGGGAAAAGATCATCTGGAATCGTTGACACCTGAAAGCCTCTGAATATCCTTGTCGCACAGCATTTTTGGTTAGCTTTAATTTCTTGACCATGGACTGCATGCACTCCTCGAGTGACATGCCAAGATGAAATGTTACTTCACCTTTTTTCGAATGCATCATATCCGGTTTTTTATTACGCCCAGATTATATTAGTATGGAATATGGCTTTAGTTAGAATTTTAATGATTCAATAACATAGTTGTAACGACTGATGCTTTTGTGTGAACGTTCCTTCTGAGTTTTCATTTTAATTTCACTAGTTGGTCTGCATCAACAAAATCGAAATCACGTATGTTCGATAAATTATTACAAAGTTTATTTACCACTGAGCTACGACATATTCTGTTGGCACCTTTTGTGTGGTTACTTGTACACAATCATAATAGATGTATTTGCTTGGAGGTTCGTTCTTTTTTGCTATCAATATATCATTGTATCATTAACCATAAACTATGTTTGCTGAACAAGAGGCTGGAAGATAAGGTAAGGGAACGTTACCATTATCTTTTCTACACTTTACCTCTCCAACTAGGACTGAAGAATCAACTAAATCCACTCATATGACGAAAGAAGAATTGTTTATCCCATCACTTCCTGAAGAGAAACCTGAAAGTGTTAAGTCGAGTTTTCCAAGCGTCAAACAACTGAAAAGCAGTGAATCCTCCATTTCCTCAGCTACCTACACTTTAAATTCGTCGACGCCTCAGTCAAGTGCTTTGGCAAGGATTTCGGAAGGTGAATTAGTGAATCAGACTCAGTCAGCTTCTGGGCCTTACAGCGAAGGAGAATTTCCTGTCTCACCCGGACAGTTACCTCCAGTTGTCCAATTAGACACTAACAATCAAGGTAAACTACGTGTTGATCAACATTTATTTTCTAGGGAAATTGCTGTTAGGGTACGTTTCGTGTGGTAGACACGCACTCTCTTTCAAAACCTTACGGGCAAGTCCATTGAATTAAAATCTCACGACCTAGACTGATAGAGACAAAATTTTAACCTGCAGTGAGTCGACCGACGAAAATTGAACATACTATATTTTCATGCCATATCACATTCAAGCAGTAAACCAAGGAATTTGCAAGAAATCGTAGTGTCAACTATCTATTCCCAACATTCTAAGACTCCACTCAGTTCAATTGTTTTCGTAAGTCCAAGGGTTAATGTTGGATTTGTGGTAGGGAAAGTATCTCAGAGGTCCGGGCAAGAATGTTGTACTGTTACGTTCCATTACAGCAGTTACAGATGTAAGTAAACAGGGTAGTCTTGCGTGAGAAAATAAAGTAGTTATCCACTCAGAAACGGATTTGTCTGAAAAAAATCCGACGTGGTCGTCTTTTCCATCTTTTAAAGGAATTCTGCTTGACTTTTCACTTCATTCTAACTATGTCACCTGCTATTAATATTTACAGTTTTACATAAACAACCATGCCTAAATGCCACAAAAGTGTGATACTACCACTTCGATTAGTAGATTAGGTAGCTAAGCATAAAATGATCTCTAAGTATGGGGTGCCCCTTCTTCCAGAATGACGATAACCAGCTATACAATTTTAAGTATACACTGGTTTTATGAATCCGTGAGCCATAAAACATTTTCAGAAACACTTTTCACTTCTTAATATGTTTTACTAGATTCTATTATAAATAGGTTTCTTTTCTTAAGATGCGTGTAACTCGTTCACGTTAAGATGGCAGAACTACAGAATTTTTATTCAACTGTTAGCATGATTGATGCTTGGACCCAGCCTTCCCAAATCTTATTTTGACTCAGAAGTTACGCATGTTTCAACGTTGAATAGCTTTGGCTACAGGATTTTTTTCATACGGAAATTCTACTTTGTAGGATGTTAACAAAAGTGGCATATGATACCCAAAATTTAAGAAAATATTAGAAACGTTTAATGTCAGACAGATTTGCCCATGAAAAGTCAAGACTCACAAAAGCTCTCAATACCATGCATTTATGACTGTGACGAAACATGAAAGCCTTCAGAAACTCTGAAGCATGGGTAATGTTTGTTCATAAAGACTTACCTTGCTCTGAAGAAGCTGTCACTAACTTAAAGCCTCAGCTACATCAAATGCAGGCTGGACAAAGAGATCTAAAAGTATTGTAGAAATTCTACCCGTATACAGCTTGTCCAAACTTACTTCAATTGTGGATTTAGAAAGTGTGAGCGAACATATTCGAAGACCGAGTTTGTCAACAAGCAAGTGACATTCCACAGTGAGATGAAGTAGACATATATCCTTGACCCTTTTGAATGCCAAACAGAATTTGATTCTAAAAATTGACCACAGCAACATAACAGACATTTGCCAGCATGCCTGCCATGCAAAAGTTGATAATAAAAAGTGATAGGATTGAAAAGTACTATTATCGTAAAAGCACTTTAAAGGAATTTTATTTCATTTTGTTAGACACTCTGTATGGAGTAGATTGAGTTCTTTGTAAAGAATGGTTTATGTATAGTTAAAGGATAAATTCAGCTTCATTTAACGCTTTTTGTTCAGCTCTTCTATATCTTCAGTAGCATGTGCTGCTTTAGGTCTATAATCAAACATAGTACCAAAAGGTATGTCGCATATTCTTTCTCATTGGCCCCATTTAAAACAGGAGGCCCACGATGCCTCTGTATCCACTTGAGCTTCTAACCAGTGTCTCCCAACTAAAAAGACAGGCATTTGCCAACTGAACTAAACAGCTGCAATTATAGTAGACAGTGCAACGTGGTGTCCCTTGAGATTGCAAAGTAAAGGACTTGCGTCACAATTGTCCAGCTTATATGCGATGATCTTGGATTGGCTTGATTATATCCAGTTTCCCGAGGAGCGCCTGTCGGCGATATGTGCCTCGTCAATCAGTTCTGCGCAATGCAGGTGCTAATCTTAGTACACACCTCTGGCCTGCCTGCTCCAAGAACGTTTGACTAAGTCTCTAGTCAATAGTATAGGTTACACTGACCTTAACGTCCACTGTGCGGGGAACAATGGTCCATTGCCATGGGACCCTTTTCCTTCTTGTGGAAATTTTCAGCCAAGAAAAGGTATGCAGATATCCATAGGGTTTGGAAACTTTCTCTCATTCTTTATGATTCTGGTCTTCAAGGCAAAACTCGTTGTGAGTGATGATTTTCTCGGCTGTGCCAGGTACTTTACATCATCACGCAAGACGCTCTTTCCTTTAGCCTTCTTTCTTTTTACAATTACCCTTATCAGAAGATAACTTAGTAACACCTTCCTGCAACTGACCAGGTAGTGTAATATGATTTGTTTTGGACTGAAGTTTAACACAATCTCAATTCTGCTGTCTAAACGTACTGATAATTGAAGGTGTAATTTTATCTCGCCCATTTTACGGAAGAATACCTTAATAGTAACTTTGCTCTCTTGTGTTCACAATACGTTTGTCATGTAGATGTACTATTTGACTTGCATGGAAGTAAATTTGTATTGACCTGCAAAATCAAGTATATAAAAAGAGCCATTGTATTGCATGGGTATTGCTTGATAATCTTTAGGTAAACTTGTTTGAAATTTTATTTTGGAGGATACAACTAGAGGATTTTTTTCTCAATGTATGTTTATGGATTATTGTTGGGTAGAATGTCTTTTGCTTCGTAACAAAATTTGTATCCATAAAGTTATACATTGTACCTGCATATACCAGGGGTATGTGGTGGATAACTGATCTAGGCGTGCTACAAATCCAAGCTATAACCTTATATTGCATTTTATTGTATTGATAATGGAAATGCAAAGGCCAAATTCAACTTTATTTGTCACAAAAACAATCTCGCAACAAGAAAGAGAATACTCAACTGCTATGTATGGTCTGTTTTACCTTATGGAGCAAAAACCAAAGCACTAAATACTGAGGTATGCAGAAGAGTGGACATCGTTGAATTGTGGTGTTGCAGAAGAATGCTAAGGATTGGCTGGACGAGAAAGATCAAAGATGAGAAGGTGCTGGAGATGGTTAGAAACAAACGAAAGTTGCTCAACACAATCAAGAAGCAGAAATTAGGTTATTTCGGGTATATAATGAGGCACAATGGTATACAGAGAGAGGTACTGTTGGAAAAAGTGCAAGGAGAAAGGAGTAGAGGGAGACAAAGAAGAGTTTGGTTAGATGACTTCAAGGAATGGAGTGTCTTTCATTATTTGAGTTGGGTGAGAAGACCAGGGACAGACATGTTTTGAGGAATTTGGTGCATGACCTCTGTGCAAACAGAGATGTGACTTGAAGAACAAGAACAGATCGTCATATTGAATGCTCAGTCTTTTAAAAAAATGAGAAATAATACAGCAATTTTAATTTTCACTGGAAGTTTATTTGAGAAAATGCTTATGGTCTACTGGCTTTCTGTGGATTTACTGTTCAAGGTTTGTGCTGCATTATCTTGACCAAAGCTGTGATGGATGTAAACAACTTGATACAATGTTTCAAAATCCTGGGTTATGTCTACTCAGTGGAAGACACAGATAATTGAAATTTATGACCCTGACAACGGGGGAAGAATCTCTACAAATGTAGCTCGGAAAAAGCTCACAACTCACAATTTGATGAACATAATCAAACACAACTTGATACAAACTGGTGAAGATCTTTACAGGGTTTGATGCGCACACCTAGCACACCCAGAGGATACCCTACTGGTATATACATTGTCCATATGATAGCATAGGTAACATTACCAGATTTCCTCAAGCTAAAATGCTACATTTTGTTTTACTTTCTTAATTCCATCATATTATAAACTTATTGAACCTTTACTTATGTAAACACATCCTTTGATCCTGTTCCTTCTTTTGTCATGATGTTTCTTCCACATGTACTTTGCCATCCTCTTAGGCTTTTACTAGAATTAAGAAGCAAAAGGTCTTTCAGCTGAGATTTACTTGAATGCATCTTCTGAACTAGGACATTCTGTTAACAAAGAGCATCTACCATTCCTAGGTTTGCTATTTTTTACTTCTCAGCTGCACTATAGTACTTGCTGATTGTAGCAAGACACTTCATATTGTTCCATAAGCTCTCTGGCTGATAAAAACATAATGTTTAACTGTTTTCTGTTGCTGTCTGAAGGTAAAGATCACAAAGAGGATGTGCGAATACTACTCCGTGACCTTGCAGACAAGAAGGTAACTGATTCAGAGGGCACAGGTAAACTCCAATCAACCTTATCAGCCAGCCCAGCAAATACATTAAAGGACACAGAGGACATTGACGAGGTGATGTACACACTTTATTCCCTTTTCTTTCACATATTGTATAAACCTGTTCACCTGTCTCTTTTGACATTTTGTAACCACCCAGGCAGACACTTCACTTTTCTTTGCTGAAGCAGAATTCCACTTTCAGTGGGGTACACTGGTATGTGTTTGATAGTAGCTGAAATTCTCAGAGTGACTCGACATAAATGGTATCATGAAAATGAATGATATATGACCATGTGACTAGTTTATACTGGTTGCTTCTTTCTTTCAAAGGCTCATCAAAAGGGCTTGTACTAATAAATATAACGATAATGATAATTCTCACAGAAAGCCTCATGACTTGATCATAACAGCCTGGTTATTATATCTATTAGTATTCCAAATTTTCAACCTGGTATATGTTTTGCTGTTATGGTTATATAAAAGGGCTAATAAGTGTCACTATATCAATGACTTCTACAAATTTGCAAATGATGTAACTGATTTGTGAATAAAATGAATGACAACTCGAATTTACCAAATATAAAGTTTTTGCTTTTTTGAGAAGTGACAGAAATCCCACACACCCTCCCCCAGGGGTGGCTGGGAGAAAATGTAAGTTGTTAATACATGGGGCTAATACATCACATCCTGAATGTTTTTTGTTACACCAATTTTGGCAAAAACAATCAACTATCTTGATATGTAAATTCAATTGTCATCCATGTTTTTATCGCTCTTCTTTGTACAACTTGTGAAAATGTAAACTTTGTTGCGACATAGACAGTGAATATCACTCTCAAGAACCATGCTTCACTATTTTTAACAAGACAAAGTACAAACTAATAAGGCTCTGATTGGTCTTTGTGTAGTCACTACAGTTGTTGTCAAGGTAACAATTTTAAAAGGTCGTTTTTTGCTGTACGAAACAATTTTTGAAGTTTATGAAAAGTATAATAATATGCAAGGGTTTAATTGCAAACTTTTATGAATATCAGGGGCAGTGACAGCATTATTTGACTTAAAAAAACAAACACACTTTAATGCATCATAATTATACTATGACTTTATGGTCACTGTTGCAAGCAAGACTATGATTTATTTGTGCTAGCATGACTTAACCATCAGATGTTACCAATGTTTGAAATTATGATAATGACAGTTTCTCAATAGTAACAAACAAAAACCTTTTTGTTTGCAAAAAGGGTGTGGAAGCTCCTCAGACTCCCCATTTGGAGTTGCCCATGTAAATGCAAGGTATCAGAATTTTACACAGCTTGAATTTGAATAAAGTTTTGATAAAACTGTTAGCAAATTTTGGTCTGGTTTTTTGACTCACTATGTGAAATATACTTTCCTAGGTGGTACAGTGTTCATTCCTTACTACTGATATTTTAAGAAAACATTTCGTAAATGATGATTCGAATCCTTTTTTGTAACAGAAGATATTAATCAAAGTGTATCTTTCCCTAGCTTGGGCTATCACAAACTAGAATATAAGAAGAATAAACGAGAATCAACCAGAACAGTATGAGATACAAATTAGCTAATTCAGATAACATTAATGGGTCTCTGCTTCAAAATATTTCTAATCAAAGCAAAGTTTTGAAAGAGGTGGAATATGATACATCCCCACGCCCTTATTTATATTCAATACTTTCTTTTCAGGGAATCGTTCAGTGTATTTTATTTTTTAGTCAAAGTACACCAAGAAAATATCGACTAAGCTTGCATTGCCATGATGCTAGTGTTCATATATAAAAGCAATGCATATTTAATTTTACTACTTTGTCATCTCAAAGCAACTGTAATTTGTACGCAAACTTAAATAGTGCAAGTATGACAGCATTAAAAAACAACAAACATCACTGGGCAGTTGAATATCATGTTGACTTTATTTTTTGACTTTAATGTAAGATTAATCACATACATGCTCAGTACAGCAGAACATAAAATTAAATCCTAATAATTTAAAATTGCTTCAAAACAGTGGCAGACACATCTGTGGTTCATTGTGGGAAGCAAAGTTTATTATGGTGTTTTGTTACTTGGCCATTGAATAACTTCAGTACTGCCATCCAGAAACAATTTTAAAGTGGACAGCAACAGCAATTAAATTGTTGGATGTAAGAAATTGTGCTTGGGATCTAAATATTCACAATACCCTTGGCATTGAGTCTCTGGTCATCTGTTGGAATACCAACAATTTTGGAGGACCCATCCTTTTCAAAGAGAAACAGCAAAAAATCCTACTGGCCAAATTCAGTTTTACCAAAGCTTCAAGGAACATAAAATTCCATATATAATTGCACAGACGTTTCAACAGTGAAACTATTGAACATTTGGCTAGTAGATGCACTAGATGCCTTAAAAGAATCATGCTTAAATCATATTACTATTTTTCCTCTGGTTGTGAGATTCAAAGATTGCTCAGCATCCATACTGCATTGCTAAAATCTGAATGGGAATGAGCAGCAATTATGATTAAAGCTGGCAAGCAGGTGGAAAAGAATTTGGACAGTAATTTTGTAAATAATAATCAAAATGTTATATTCTTTATGTGCAATGAATTGTCCATTGAGCTGAAGTCACAATAGGTTAGTGTCTATGCCGCTATGACATTTGACTTCATGACTATGTTGATGAACAAGGACCTCCACTAGTACTTAGATTTGGATAAAGTGCTAAACCCATGGGTTAATCAAAAGGAGAAGGCAGTGTACTTTAATTAAATAAAGCTAAAACATGATTGCTCACTTACTTGAGTTAATGTCACTGCCATCCAGTTACTGAACATAATGTTTATTATTTAATTGGCAGCTAAAATTCAGTGATTATGTAATGGAGTAGATACTATTATTAACTGTTGTATACAGATCACTACTGTCGAGTTCTCTTAACACTTGCATTGCATAAGGATAATTGTTTATGAGTTCAGTTTCTTTGAAAATTATTTCCTACCAGTCTCTAGAAATTTAAAAGCCACATTCATTTGGTACATGTACAAAAGATATATGTTTACATCTAAAACTACTTTGCTTAAAATTTACTCAAAGAGGACGGATAATAGAATATTTGACCATACTGTTACAGGTCCAATCCATGTATTAGTCACATCTAAAACAAAACATTGGTTTTACCATACTATCAAGTTATATTCACCACGTCTAGATGATTTACAAAACCCAAATAGTTCTCCTTCATGACTTGTTAACACCTCAAAATTGTTTGCAGCACTTGAACCAGTTGTTATCTCTTGACCAATAATTTTGCCAGTTTTAACATCAAAAAGCAGTAATTCATTATTACCACTAAGAACAATAACATATTTTCGTGGTTCCATGACATACACATCTCTACATGTAATAGGAACTGTATTTTCCACCTTCATACTCCCAAGATTCCATACTTGAAACTTATCCTTTGCACATGCTAAAAGAGAGTTTTCTACAAAGAAGAACTTGCTAGTTGTTGAAGGCACTTTTAAATCCCTCATACAGGTATGCGAATCTTCACTTACTAACCATAACTGAATGGCAAAAAGTCCTGTTAAACAGTACAAAAACTTTCTCCTAGAGCACTTGATGCTTACAACTGGTGCATTGGTGTCAATTACCTGAGCAACTGTTAAAGTATCAGTATTCCAAGCAATAATTTTTGAATCTGTTGAGCCGGAATAAAGATACAATTGATTCTTGCACATACATCTAACTGAGCCACTGTGTTGAGTTAATATTGCTTTACATTCTAATGATAATATATCCCAAACCATTATTGTTTTATCAAATGATCCCGAGAAAAGGAATTTGTCAACGACTTCTAAACAAAGGACCATACCAGAATGTCCAAGAAGATATTTAATCCCCTCACAATATAAGTCAATCACTGCTACTGCATTAGTTTGTACTTGACTAGATCCACTAACATAAACCTTTCTGTTATGCACAGCAGCAGCAACTATACCATCAAAGCTGTCTACAAGGGTAAATAAAATCCGTGGTGGTCGCAAAATAACTAGGTCATAAATTGGATGAATAGACTTGGATTCCAGTTTTATCAAAGGCCAACATCCATCAACTGCTATGTCATTTTTGATAAAATAATCCCAAGCAACTTTGTTGATCAATGCAGTACCCTCAAGAACTTCTCTCCTTGTAGCTTTACCTGTCAAAAAATATTACACACAAGAAATTATTGTCAATAATATAACACATTTGTTTTTGCAAAAGCATATAACCTTGGAAAGCTGGTTAGCAAAAATTACCACTAAAGCTTGTTGACAGTAAAGTGTTTAAACAGCACCTGTTATTCACCGCTATATGTGCTTCGTACTTTCTGTGTACATACGTAAGCAAATCCCAAGCAAAATATTTTCTTGTCTTAATCTACGTTATTGAAAATTTAATTTATAGTTTTAAGCATAAAAGATTAAACTTTCACCTATCCCAACACTGTACCATTCATTTGTCTATGTGGAGTGCCACAGTTTAAACATAATGGTCTTTTTCACCACTCAAAATAAATACAATATACCTGTTAAACTTAGTAACCTTCCACCAGCACTCCTCTCAAACATCATCTGACATGCCTTTATAACTTCAGGCATTAAATTCAGCCGTGATAAGTATTTTAGGCACAATGTTTGGCATGTTTCCGCATTTCCACCAAATTCATGAAAAGTAGCTATCACTGCAATCTTTGTTGCCAATAGTTTGTCAGCTACATCTGGTACAATTCCAAATGCTATGTGTGATGTATCACGTGCCTAAGAAGACAAACAGTTTAGGCTGTCAGTTACACTTTTACACATATCTTCAATGTAAGATGCAATTTTAAATTTCAAATGACATACCAGCTTCTCGAAATCGATTGTTTATTGTGCACTGAGATAACTGCAATAACCATCTTGTACAGAACCTCATCAAAAGGTTACTTGACTTGGGTGCAGAATTAATTCTTTTCTGCAAAGCAACACAATTGTTGCTAATAGGAGATGAACTTTGGGCTTTTTTGTGATATATACACTCAAAAGCTAATACTACAAAGTGTTTGCATATCATAAATATCAACTCAATAAAATACTTTCTTTAAATGTTTGGTCTAGTGTGGCCTATATATATATTTTTTTTAATGTTTGGACTTTTGAGTATATATATATATATTCATCAAGAGTGGAGCATTACCACAATAGCTGCACTAAGTGGGAGCCGACCGGGCTCGAACT
>JANTCA010080451.1:0-14609 GCA_024741275.1 Chironex yamaguchii
AAGCAATGCTAACGAGCCGCATCCGAAAAGCTCCACTTGTAAATAACGGAAATTTGCGTTTCCGACAACAAATAGATGCCTCTAATAATTCGATTCCAATAATAAAAAGATTCAACAAGCCCAGATTTAACATGATTTTAACATGGCTGGACTGATTTTGGCTCGTCCGAGAAAGCAGCGAAAACGTAACGTAATTGCCACCATATTGGTTAAAGTGGAAGTTTGTTTAGAACCAGTAAAAATTGCTTCCATGGTAAAATGACGTCACACTTCTGTACTTGATAGGAAAACCAAAACTCGACAAAGTTAGGTTATCCCTGCTGAATACAGCTGTATCAGTCTTATAATCAACTGTTCTAAAACACCATGATTTTATGTTCAGACCAGTGTAGTACCTAAACAAGCGCTACGGCTTGTGGCAACAAAACTCTATACTACAGTCCGACGCAATAAATCCAGACAAATGTATCTTTGTTACGGGTCGTTTCCTAATACAATGTCTGTCAATTACACTTCAGTGTACATAATTCCCTGGTCAAAACGTTGATACAGCTAACTAGTACAAAATGGCAATACATTGTACTTTTACTATATTAAGTAAGACAACCTAGATGAAGTTACGTATAAATTATAAAATGATAAATACTCTACAACGAAAAGGTAATAAAAATGGCTAAACTGTTTCGAAAACAACCACCTAGCAGTATCAATCTAAAAATCAATACATAGAAAATTACCGCAAAAGCTCTATTTAGGCCTCCAGGGGGTGGCTTATCTAAAATTACTTGGTTTTTAGACGGTTTTAGGAGAAAGTGGAGGAGTGTTTCGAAATTGACACCAGAACAGTGCAGTTGCTTCAGATTTAACATCAATACGCGGAAGCTTCTGAATGCCAAAAAATCAAACAGTTCGACGAAATGCTTTAATCTTCATTACGAATACTGTAACGTTTCGCTAAATTTTCTTGGCTTTTACTTCAACACGCTCCTGATACAAAGTTTGCGGGGACTTAATATATATAGAGAAAGCTAAATTCAATTTCCACTTGGAAAATGGCATATTGAAGAGAGTGGCTAAACAGAACCTTTCTGGTTATTCCAAGACGACCATGTGAACTAACACTGATGACACAACACAACGTAAAATCAAAAGTGAGGTTATACTTAGCCGGTCAACTGGGTGACTCTTTAAGTCTAAGCTCATTTTTGCCACTTTACGTTACACAGGCTACATAATGTAACTAAACAATACACGAGTCTCGTTACAGTTATTTCCTCTTTTTATATATATTAGGATTTACCAATGAATTGGTATTCCTGGTGTCAGACAGTATAAGCACGTTACAAAATATCACAACGACATGCCAATGGTGGGAGTAAACATTGTTATTAAATTGGTAAAGCCATAGGAAAAACCGTAAAAATTCGCTTCACGTTCTCATCACGTCCAAATCATATCAACCTTCAGCAAAAATCTTAACTTTATAAGTAGATTGGAGACAAGAAAACATCGACAAATACCCTGTATTGCAGATATTGAGACGAAGTCATTCGGCTACCCATGAGAAACTGTAAGAAAGTGTTAAGGCATTCTGAAATTCTAAACTCGATCTAAGCAGGGTTTTCAGTGACTCCAACCTTTCTTGAACAAATTACAGTAATGTTTTCTTGCGACACAAACAATAAAATAGCTGTTGCTAGCCGTTACTAGCTGTTAGGCAACAATGTATTATGAAACCAGAGGTTAATTTTTACAACAAGAACATTAGCATAGAAACGTCATAATAAACAGGAATACAAGGCAGACTAATATACATGATTCTCAATTGTCAAAATTTAAGTTAATCTAGTTTGATAAATGAAAATATTTAAAAAACGCGAACAGGGGCGGCCAATAAATGAATTTACTCCTGATGTTCCTAACATCACATACACCAAAACAATGCCTTGTTCCAACGTTTTCGAAAACTCAAAAATCGGTGCCTATCACTTAGGTGACAATACTCGGCACCTTTACTTTATTCTAGTTTCTGATCAAAAATTTGGAGGCATTTGTCAACAAATCAGCCTGCAGTTAATATGTCCTACTAGCAAACTCAATGTTATGGACGCAGTGCCAGCGCACTAGTATATAAACGGTAACATTTATATGGGACAAAGCTTGACATTGCGCTAAAAACATATTTAAAAGCTTTTTTCGTCTGACACTCTTAAAAGAATCAATCACGAGAAATGAAAGATCGCTTTTCAATCTACGCGTATCTGGAGTCTATTTACATTAAAACAAGAAAACCAGTACTCTGTAAGCCGAAAGAGTTCTTTTTTCCACTTGGACTCTTCCAAAAAGGCTTTGTTTCTTCATTTTTTCTTTGTTTTTTCCTTTTTTTTGTTTATGATTTACTAGTATTGATACATGTTTCGTATAAAAAAGGCTGCCATATATACATGGACGACGCCCGCCACATTATAGTGGTGCGGCCAGAAATAGGAGTGCAGTGAGTAACCGACGAACTTAACGGCATGCACCGACGAGATGTCAGCAAACAAGCAATAGTTGCTACGGGCCTGCCTAAAATAGATTTAAACTGACGAGAATGGGAAAAATTCTGGTACGGCGGCAGCCGTACCTGCCATACCCCGTGCGTCGTCGCTGATATATACTTTCCTTTCCGATGATTCATACTATGTACAATGCCAGACGAAAAAAGCTTTTAAGTATGTTTGTAAAGCTTTGTCGCAAATTTTCAAGGCGATCAACCAGTAACATGTAAAAGTTGTTAACCTTTCACAGTTTTGAAGCAGAGAACAATTCGTCTACCAATTTCTGATCGAAAGGGCCTCAGTCATGCGACAGAATGAGTGTGCGTAATGAAAAAATGTAATATCAAGTTTGCCACTTGATTCTGGTGTGTAGATCTAAGTTGCAACATGCCTTAAATTCGGCATACAGTAACGATGCTGTGACTTTAATCCGTATAAACATTAAAACTCTAACCAGTCACGGTAACATTATATACGACTACTTCGTCAACATCTGCTCATAAAGCAAACCTTTTGCAATTCTACAAACCAGTGCCTAGCTCTGTTAAGCGCAGTCAGTTCCAACAACTTTTCTTTCTCAAAATCGAGAGATTGTAAAGTAGAAAATGATTCTATAACTCAACGGGGTACCTGTATGGTTCATGCTGGTAGTTAAACTCCATTATTTTACGTTCTATTTACGTCAACGTCTAGTACTACAAACAATACAAAAATGTTATAAAACGAAGATTTCCAATGAGTTTTTTGTCTGTTTGTTTTGACGAATAAAAAATTAAATAAACTTTGAATAAAAGTACTCCATGTACCATTTGTTTATGCTACCCAATAAAAATATCGAATCTCCGATTTGTAATTTTTGAATCATTGATGGCGTATTTGCATGCTCTGATACGTGCACGTAGGCATCTGCACTCAACGTTACGGATCAAGTTTTCATTCGCGTCTGCTCAGTCCGCATTTTCTGCGAAATTCCTGGCCAGCCTCGTGAATCCACTTATTTGCAACTTTAGAAAGAAAAAATAATAAAAATATGCTGTTATTAGAACCTCTTAATTCCATGACAACTACAACAAGCATAGGAAGAAGGACTGAGAATTATATGGACGCATCGTTCCCAACATATTTGAACAATTTGAGAGTTAAAATTTGGGAAGAGGTCAGTTAAAGGTGACCCCTCAATCATGCAGAGGTAGGCATTGCATGGCAGAAAACAACAAGTAATTTTACAATAAATAGAGGACTAAAGTACGACCTTAGTTACAAATCCCGCAAACATTTCAGGAATCAACTTGTTGCATTAACCACAACCGTCGTCACAGTAATGAAAACGGATACAAGGCAGAGTTAAAATACTCGCAAAAAGTGTCGGTCTTCAGACTTTGTCGTCAGCTTATGAAGGCTCTCCCCACATTATTTTGTCAGCAATGGTAGCCATTGCTCTCTTGAAACATACTGCAAGCAACATTGAGGGTATGCGTACTTCTTTAGATAAGGTAAAAAGTGGCGACAGTTCAATATGGCAAAAAAGAGGCAATGAATTCGCAAGTACGTTCGCTTCTAAATTATTTGTTCATCTACCAGTCAACGGAATCCTGAGCATGCGTGTTACTCTGCAGAACAAATCGCTTTAGTGCACATTCGAAATAGTCAACCAGTCTTAATCGTTAACGATTTATTGTTTCCTTAATTACACCAAGAACATAGGGGAAGAAGAAACCACGACAGCAATTACTGATCACATCACACTACACAAAAACATTTTAGACACGTGCTATCAGAAAAAAGCCAAATGGCAAACACTAGCAACATCTTACCCCACTTTGTCCCCGCTAATACTGGGCACGCAGCATGTCTTGTGCTGTAATCTCCATTACCACTTTTCTTCAAGTTGTACCAAAATACGCCATCTCCCTGTTATACCATATACGATCAAGAAACATAAGAAAAGACGTAAGTCTTGAGATTGTAAATAGGGGTGGCAAATGTCAACAAGTTACATGACCTTAGATGAGTGTTCTACGACAATTTAGAAAGATGAAGCTGAAAGATGATTAGCAATTCTCTTAAAAGATTGACGATAGGTATGGCAAATATCCGAAACCGTTCATCGTAATTTAGGGATGCATGGTATACCTCAAAATGCACTGACAACCACGGATCTCATGCAAGTGCTGCGTGGTAACCTCGGACGGAGGGAACGGAAAACATTTGCCTAATTTTGTTATCATTAACTCACAACAAACCTAAAAGCGTGGTATTAATTATTAGACTTTGCAAATAGGTCGCAATTACACTTTACATCTATACCATCTCTTCACAATAAAAAATAATTGCCAGTAAATCACGATATTAGACCAGCCATGTGCGTTGTCTGTTGACGGAAACACACGGAACAATTAGACTACTTTACCTTCATAACCACTTAATTATACTAAATAACCACAGACGGTATTAACGACAAAGGGCTTTATCTTAGACGCAAGTTCAACGGATTTTTCTTGAGCACATAAGGCTTTTGTTCATTTCTGAGTAAGAAAATGCAAATAACTGGTAATCAAGTTACAGCTGACCGTCCCACCTGGCAAGACAATGAATCAATACCATAAATAAGTAATAAACACTGAAAAACACCGAAAGGCTAACTTACAACAAAAGTAATCCATTGTAGTATTTATTTACCAATACTTTAGTTCATGTCCTTACATCACCTAAAGTATTGGTTACACAACACGACCAACAAACGTACCTTGCTTGGTCTAACTGCAGCCTCTGCGTAAGTAAAAACTGTTGCTCCTCCAGCATCTACATCAGACATCTTGAAGAAGACAACAACAACGACACATGGCACCAGTCAATACACATCAACTCAGAACAATATTTAAATGGTTGCTATAACACGTGCTCTAAAATGCAATACTTTAACGACAGACCCTATAATGGTTAAGGGCAGTCTATATAAACGCTGTGGTGTTTAATAAATACGGCATCAGGCACCCCCTATCACTGAACTCTCCAAAAACAACACTAATTCTGTTTTGGTAAGTCTTTCCTCTTCCCACTGTGGAATAAAAAAGTCTGTTCTCATACCAATATTTTATTCTTTTCAGCAACAAAATCAAATGTTAGTATGACATTAAGTATCCATACTATGTATCATGGGGTTACAAAGATGATAAACACAAATATTGCTTCTACGGTACTCTCTTACGTGCTGTTTCAAAGTGAATTTTTCACACACGCTTCAAATATCCTATTTGAGTAAAATACGTAAAGTTGCTTTGTAATTATTCACAATTCTCATATACTGCTACAAGAGCAAAAAAGGGAGTTCACTTAGCATGCGAAAGATCATGGACGGCTCTTACCATGGGTGCCTCACCCCGACGGCTCTTACCATGGGTGCCTCACCCCAACGGCTCTTACCAAAGATACAAAAGGAATAAAATGCATCCCTGCCAAGCACTTGGCATTTATGATAAAGATCATGGTTTTAAGGGAATTAGTTCCATGCTATAGGATTAACCGTGCTTGCACACCTGTGTAACCAGAGGTTTAACAAAAAAGGCGCTACTTCATACACTTAAAGGTGTAAGAAGGAACTGCCTTTGAACAGGTCAGTGAGAAACAGTCAAACAAATTGAAATCCAATGTTATTTTACGTCTACAAATATGTTAAAAACATCAGAATAATGCAAACAAGATTTTCAGTGATCTACATTTTGTGATCTATAGTGGACAAAAAGAACTGACGAAAAAGAATTGAAAATGGCTTACATAAAACAACATTGTAGCAATTCGGTTTCCCGTTCCAAGGTCACTGAACTTGTCCTCGTCGTCCTGTAATGCGAAAACGTTGTGTAATTAAATTACACTGCTCGAAATCTAAGGTGCTTTTCCGTGAAAAGTGCAAGATAAATGGAGGTTGTGAGACAAGATCAACGAGACTTTTAAAAAAGCAAAAGAAAGCGTTTGAGATAAAACAAAAAAACAGGACTTGGTTATCTCAAGAGGGAGCAACTCAATACTTTCCCCTAACATGAGTACCTCCGTATGCCACCATTTACTTATTATACTGATAACAGATAGCTTCTTAAAATGGCTTTCATGACAATAACAGTCCTTGTAACAAAGACGTGTAACGCAGGATATGATAACGAAATACAAAATGCTCAGACCCACAAATAATTATGGTGTTGTGGGTAAAAACAGTCACTGCTGCATAAATCGATCATTCATTTCGAGTCAACAACCACTTTCCATCAACAGCAAAAAAGCTCAATATTTATTCGTCTCTTCTCTTTTTTCTTATCTCTGCCAATATTTGCAAACCAAAACACAACAGTACAAAACACAGGTCCAAAAAATTCTGTCCAGCACTCGTCAAAAGCTTAGGTTAAAATCAACAACTAAGTTCAGCCTCACTTGCCCTACGCGAACATTAATAACATTTATCGCAATCCTACGTACCCTTGCGAAGTCAAAATGTGGTTCATAATGTCCGCCTATGCCATAATTAGCAACCTATGAAAAATGACGAAACAAAAACAAGAAGTCCATTTTTCAAGGAAGTTTCCGAGTAAGCTTCATCCAATAGTTTCTTAGGTAAGGATCTAATGTAAAGTTCGCCTTGTATAATGATTTTAGCACAATGTCGCAAATTTTCAAGGCGATTTTCAAGTTTTGTACCACAAAAAGATTGTTCTAATGTAAAGTTACATGAAACACACTATTGAAGTACGGTAAAATACCAATCAGGCCAACTGGAGAGGGGGGAGAGGTATATAATTTACGAGGTTCTAGCTGGGGTTGTTTAAAGAAGGGGGCTTATTGGAGACATTCCCAAAATCACTTTGTTTTGATTTACTTCAAATCTCACAAAAATACGTAAACCTTCTTTCGTGTAATAAAATGAACATAGAATTCAATGAAGTTACCCAGTCTTAATGATAAATACATCCCTCGATTCTTGAGTTTTACTTTCACATCTTTCTTATTAGACTGGGCTATTTTTTTAAGTCTCTACCTGCAAAGACATGATAGCACTTTGGAATTATGTATCAGATGGTACTAGATTACATGTAATTTTTAGAAGACTGGCATCCTCGGTTTTTAATGAAAGTGCTTTGTGGGAGTGTATGTATTCTACCGAAGGCGTATTTACATGTAACTAGCCATTGACTAAGATCACAGTGCACTATTCTACTTCGTTAAATGTGGGTATCTGTAATAATGACATAGGCCCAGAAAAGTCTTTGGAGAAGACAAGAAATCAGGCGCCGGTCTCTCGTCTGTATATGAAATTTAAGGATATTCACTGATAATGACAAGATTCTTCGATTCATGCCCACAATTAAACATAAGTACCAATTCAACATGTATCCTCGCCTGCCATCACTATCAGACACCAGGGTACATGGCTGAAACAGCTCTATTAATGATGCCAGTGGGACAAAATTCCGTACATCGCTTGGCTACTACATCAATGAAGTTACTAAATTGGACTACTTTTTTTCAAGGTCATACGTCAGTTGCCATAAGTCTGCAAAAATCCTGTAGTCAGAAAATCTTCCAAACGTTATCGATGAAGTTTAAAATGCACCGAAAACTCAAACGGGAATATTGTGTATATTTGACAATTGATTCTAACAGCGCCCACTGTTTGATTCCTCCAAATACATGTCATTCAATATAGTCAATATCTTAAAGTCGTTGGCAATAATCCCCAGTGAATATCTTAAATAAACTATAAATGACAACTCAAAACAACATCAAAAGAAATACCTGTAAATCCTCGGCTGTTTTCATGTCCAATCCTGTGGCATCCTCAATCTTTCTATCTACAAGCTTGATAATTGGGCTCTCTTCAACCTTCAGCCAAGCACTACACAGAAAAATAACAGAGTGATCTGCGTCAACATCAGATTTCTGTAAACGACTAAAATAACACAGAATAGGGAAAAAGTTACAAAATGCATTCAGAAAAACACGAATATAGAACGTTAATAAATAGCTGCTTCCTTACGGGTATTAGCACTACGTATTAAACATGCTTAGATATTATAGTAACTGCATACGTTCACTCATCGTTTTTATTCATACTTACTAATAAATCATCACTTGGAGGTCAGTGATAGCAACAGGTTCAATCCATGCTAGAACGGAAAGCAGACGTTCAAGGGAATTTGATGGTTATGCTAAAACTAAGTTGAATAATCCTGCGTCTAGACATTGCATGGCAATTGTTTAAAGAACAAAGTTTACCTTTTACTGATTCTATAGTCAGCATGCCTAAGCTCTCCAGTAACTGGATCCTGTATTGTGGCTCTCTGTAACTGTAAGAAAAGGTTTACTACAAATCAGGCGGAGCTCCTTCATACCCATATGCCAATAAAATGTGAATAGACAATGCTGTACTAGAATGATAATAAAAAGAGTTAAATGCACGCAATACCTTGAGTGAGTTAGGTTGTCCTTTACAAAAATTGCGCCAAAATGAATGAGGATGACAATTTTCCAGTAGATGACATAGCAAGATCATATATATATACATATATATATATATATAGGACTTTGAATGTCCTTCACCAAACCTTTGTGTCGTGATGGCACAGAGGTTTGAGTGTTGGCTTTGACGTCTGAGGATTGCAAGTTCGAGCCCGCTCGGCTCCCACTTAGTGCAGCTATTGTGGTAATGCCCACTCTTGACAAATATATATATATATCGCCATGAAGATTTGGGACATTGCACTGATAACATACTTAAAAGCATTTTTCGTTTTACATTCTTCATAGTATGAATCGACAGAAAAGAAAGTACAGATATATGGCAACCTTTTTAATACGAAACATGTATTGAAACTAGCAAATCACAAACAAGAAATGAAAAAGAAACAAAGTAAAATGAAGACACAAAGCATTATAGGAAGAGTCCAAGTGAACAAGCGAACTCTTTTTGCCTACAGAGCACAGGAAACTCATATACTATTAAGCCTTTTTGTGTGGTAGTTAGACAATCCATATGAATGGGTGGCAAGGTCTTCCTAGTTGTGAGAACAATTCTAGGATTGACAGCAGGGAAACACTTTACAGCTTTTAGATCTGTGTTTCTGTGTAGAAACATTCCATAGCCAAAGAAGTTTCAGGTGTACAGGGCACTGTTGAGGCCTAAAAGTTTTTTCAGCCCAAAAATCAGTTATCTTTTCACCAAAAAGTGTATCCTTTGAAAGAACATCCTTTGGGTACCCATTTTTAAGGAGGATATATTTTATTTCCTTAGCTCCAAATCTAATTTATATTTAGAACAGTTAAAAAGAGCATCAGAATACTTGTCGTCGGAGTCAATTGTCAATCAATCAATAAATTACTCCAATCATGCCAATCAATCAATCAATCAAACAAATACACCAAAGAAATGTTCATAACAGTTAACAAGGATTTAGGAACCAAATGTCAATCAATGGACGTTAAAAATGACTGATATTTTGTGTTATGACTCTTGCCTCTATGTCTCCCAATAATCAATATTATCGCTGCAAATGTCCAGTGCTTTATCCTTCTACATATGTAAGGCAAGCAACATATTTGAGATAAACATGCTCATAACCAGCTGCATGAGTTGTATGATATATGACTTTTTGAATTAAGGTTGAGCTTAAGCAGCAGAAATTAAAGATGTCAAATATCAGTAATATTATCTAATATGCTCATTTGAGAGTACTGTTTAGACATCACAAGATAAGTAATATTCCTGGTATCACACATGGAGATTGTACTATTACTTGATCTCTGATGACTTTGTTAAGGGATATCACTGATAAACGTGAAGTTCATTGCCCATACTATCTATAAATTTAAGGCAATTTTGAAACGTACTCTGGGATAAGCAAGACCTTTGATCACATCCATTTCATTCTTTGTTAACATACTTCTGTAAACAAAAATTTCTGGCCTGGCCCACACTAGTTCAACTTTGAAAGGCTTGATCAATTGGGAAGGAGCAGACCTCTGATACCAGCACTTCATTTTCCTTAATTCAGCTTTGGTCTAAAAGAATCAAACAAGATAAAAAGTAAAAGAATAAAATTAAAGTTTAAACATTGGAACTAAGAGAATAAGAGAATTTGTAGATAGGCAAGAATTGACTAAACATCACAATATTGACCATCCTAAAAAGAGTAAGACTGCAGCCCTAGCTTTGATAATACCTGACATCACCACCACAAGTAATAAGTAAAAATTGCAACCTTACAGCAGGGTATGTTGTAAACTGCTCTACTAAAACAGGTTTTTCCCCTACGTAGCACATTAGAGATTGTCTGTCCTCCAGCCTGTTTTTGTTTACAGAACAGTTCAATACCAGAGAGCAATTTTCCTGACTTGAAAAATGTAACAATTCTGCAAAGCTGTCCTGTTGGAACAGGAAAACAGCAATTAAGGAGCTATGGACTGAAAATGAAAGATTTCAACTTTGTCACAAGCATAATGGCATGAAGTGGAAGCAAAGTAATGCAAAAAAGTAGTTTGAAAAGTTCTGATATCTTTCATGGTATTTCAAGGAATCATTGAAGATACAGCCTGTCACACTCTTACAGTTCTCAGTTACACATAGCTTTTCTCAGCTATTCCCAGCATTATCATTTTCATAAGCAAGTATTGAAGAAGCATGTTTACCATTAGCCTTCTGACTCTAAGACAACAAATATGTATTTTCACATAGCAACGTGGTACCTTGTTAAATAAAATTCTTTACTTAAAGTTTTAACATACGGATGCAAGTTGTGTTTTTGACAGTTATCTGTTTGAAAGCTTAAACCTTGATTCACAATTGCCATAATTTGCATAAAAATCAGGGGAATCAGTGACTATCTTGCTTCTTATGTGCTTTTGGACAAATGTGAATGTGTTTTCATAAGCTATCCTTGAAGTCACCAACTTCCCTGCCAAATAGAAATGAGTTCTATTTGAAAAAATCAAGTCCCAGACTTCCATGCTTGTTATGCGAATTACAAGTGTGAATGCTGTGTGTGAATCACTGATTTCAGTGACTCTTTTGCTGCTACTTTACTGGTTTCCGAGTCGCTACATCCTACATTAACTCCAAAATAAATACCTGACAAAATATTCCCTGTTGAACTTTCTAAGCTTGTTAAACAGTGTATGGAATTGTCCGTGGTTCTTTCTCCCCTTCAGATGAGGTCATACCCAAAATTGTCTTTCATTTTTACGCTTTTTTTGCTAAGGATTATCCACAAGCAGATGCTGGCAATCTGTGTCATCAGAAGTCTACCATGTATAATCCTTCCATCATTTGCTGTAGGCATTTTGAAGCGTAATAATTTCTTGATTGCATCAGTTTTTTGAGCTTTAGTTTGGATGCAAAATGTAAGGCAGCAATTTTCATGACAAGTGTGGAATAAATGTAGAAACATAAGAAGTAGGATAGTCACAGTCTAACCATTTCTTATGCAAATTACAAGTGTGAACCAGCCTGAATCATACAGGTTTCCGTATGTCATGCTATTTAAATTAATAAATGGGACTAGCTATTTAAATCAATAAATGGGACTAGCTATTTGCACTTTTGCCATATCACCAGATCACTATCAAGGTTGGACTACAAACGCTTGTGACAGATTGTGGGCTATATATAAAACCTGCTTGATATTTTTTAGGAGGAAATAACAAACTATCTGTGACATTTCAACCTAAAGGGCCCTATTCGTGGACATCAGACACAAATCAGGCTACTTCATCTAACGTACTACTGCAACTCATTCAAAAAAACACAACCTTAAAAAATCCACAATGTACCCATTTTTACTAGTACCAGTATGTATGCAGAAATTAGATTACAAGTTTTAAGCTTTTCTGTACACACCTGCCTTCGAACCTCAAATCGGCATAGCTTTTCATAGTTGAGATAACCAGCTCTTTCTTCCCATTCATGCCTAGTACTAGTTCTTGGTGTAATTTTTTTACTTTTCCCTTTTTCTTCACTGTCAATTGTTCCTGTATCACCTTTTGCTCCAGTCTGATACATACTTTTGAGCTCATCTTTATAGAAAAGCAAATTTTCTCTGATTCTTTCATCATGTGGATCTATATGGCAAGATCAATATTATAAGACATGAGGCAAAATTCACTTCACTTAGAGTTTACATAGAAAAGCATACGAAGCATGTTATTCTTTCCAATGGACTTCAGTCTATGGACGCAGATCAGCTTCACCCAAACAAAAGTAAGAAAAAACAACTAAAACAGACTTGCCGCCCTTACATCAGGATACCAGTCAACAGATCAAGAGAATGCTGAGAGACCACAACATCCAATGTTCCCTTTACACAGATTACACTTTACCAAACATGCTGTCAAAACTCAAGGACCCAGTACCAACCAATCATGAAATAAATACAAAGAATGATATAGTGTACCACCTACAATGTAAAAACTGCCCTGCCAACTAGATTGGAGAATCCAAAAGATCTTTAGGACAGAGAGAACAAGAACATAGACAAGCAGTACAAAGAGGTGGCACCAAAAGCCATGAGATAGCTGAGCACTGCTGCAAAAATGATCAAATATTCAGCTTTTTTGTTACTACCAATTATTGTGTCAAGTATGGACCTAAGTGATGGGCAGTTCAGTGAATATCACAAAAATCATAGTAAAAACATTGACAAGGTTACATTGAAAATCTGAAAGCCAGCTATAGCATTGCAAAACCAAGCAAGAGCCACATTAACATAAAGTAATGCATTCGTTTAAAATAATTTCATATTATATATATAATTAAAAATTAAAATTAGTGCAGTGGTTGTCAAAATCATTTGACATTACACACAACATTTGATGCACCATAGAGGTCAGATTCCACTTGTTACATCAAGAGAGATTAGATCTTCATTACGATACAGACTTGTTAAATGTGAAAATGTAACCTTACTTAGTCTCATCATCTCCTCTGTTAAAACAAGAGCCCTTTTAATGTTTCCTCTCTACAATAACAAAGAAAAAAAATCAAGTAAACAAGACATTTTCAACACCAAAGTTGTTAGCTTTTAAGTCACTGACAGTTCTTCAATTATCCTTGTTAGCTCTTGCATGAAATGCAAGAACCCAAACATCATGTTTCAGATTTAAACTAATTACCTTCTGCCAACTCAGTATCAAAAGAAACCAAGAAAAAGTGTTTGTTGAGCTAATGAGGTTTGTTGTTCTGAGGCCTCTGGTTTGCATGCCAAATCTGGCCCACCAGCAACTTTTAATGGCCCATTGACCATATAAATGGACAAAATTTTGCTCTGACCATCAATTTTCATGTAAAAAAAGTAGCTAAAATACAATGGCTCTGTATATATAAGGTACTAGGTATCTACAAAACGGTCTGTACTATAACCTTTTATATCTATTTGTTTGGTCTATTCCATACCAACAACACAAGGGCACTAGAAATAAAGGTACTAGCACTTAGCCAGAACGTTTAATCTTCCATGCAAGTAACATGATTGAAGATTGAAAAAGAATGTACACACAACTTTTGCGATAAAACCATCTAAATATTGATAAAACATTTTAAGTGTGTTGCAGTTGTGTTGCACATGAAGGCAATGAATCTTGTTTGGATTATGCAAGTTGGAATTGTATTGTGAACTAAAAATAACAACTGAAAAGTCATGTCAAGGAGTTCATATTGAAATTTGGTAATCACAGTAGACAAATATAACAGTCTGGATATTGGCCTGGGCATACACTAGACATCTGAAGTCTTAAGTGTCATGGCAGTGAGTAAAGGAATTCACTGTTTCAGTCTCAATGTAAGCTCTAAACACTGCCAGATACATTTATAACTTATAGCAGAAATGTGTTTTGCTATTTGTCAGGCATTAATATGAATGCATCGGGAGGTGGCCCACTGATTTTAAAATGTTCTTCACCAACCGTATTTGTCATAATGGTACATCAGTCTTAGTATAGGCTTTTATGTCACAGGGTTGAGTTTAACTCCCATTCGCCTTCTTGTTGCAGCCATAATGGTAATCTCTCCATTCATCAATGGTTAAAACATGTGTA
>JANTCA010080462.1:0-14608 GCA_024741275.1 Chironex yamaguchii
ACTACGACCCTGGCAATAGACATATTTGCGAGCACTACCTTGCAAAAATGTTGTTAATGTAAAGCATTAGGATCAACTAGAAGAAATATCGCAAAATCACTTTAAAGAGGTTTTATTTCATTTTGTTAAACATACTGTATGCAGTGGCTTGAGTTCATTGTATAGAATGACCTATGTATAGTTAAAGCACCAATTCAGCTTAATTCACCATTTTCTGCCTAACTCTTCTACACCTTCAATAGCATATACTGCTTGCAATTACCTATGTAAAAGACGTGAGTCCAAAAGGTTTGTCGGGAATGTTTTCTCCTTGCCCCCCACACATATGATATGGGAAAAGTAAACTTGAAGTATGACTTATGACAGGAATTTTGAAAAAATATTTTTGAATAGTATTTTGGCCAAATCCAAATTGAGCCTCGCCAATTATAGCAGAACAAATTGTCGTGGCGAACACTTGTCAACCATTTGTAACCCGAACTTTCCAGATCTTTCAGATCCAGACGGCAAACTGCCAATTTTCTGTGTATTCTGGAATGTGTTGACATTGCCTGTCGTTAAACAAGTAAACGAGCGCTTCTGCAATTCGTGCGGTGTATTTTGTACATTTAAGAACTTTCTGGAAGGTTCCATGGCCCTGTTTCCGGAACGAATTTCAAAACCTATATAAAGCGACGTTCTCCCAATATTCTTGTCTTGCTTGTTGTATGTGTATTACTTAATTCTGAATGAACGTTAATTACGTTTGTTATTCTTCGACTATCGTCCAAGATACAACAGGGATTAGATGAAGGAGTAAAGAGTAATAAGAAAAATGAGCGTAGATAATGGCGAGTATTGAAAATAATGAAGTGTACGAACAAAGATCATTCTGGAAACATGAACTTGGATCAAGGCAGAAACTAAAACCAACACAGCTAGATTAAGAAGGTAAAATCAAAAACAAGAGGCAAAAATAAGAGGAAAACCGGTCATGTCATCATCAATAAAAACTGTGTCAAAACAACTGAAAGTTTTAGCTGTATTAAGTTAAATAACTTAACTAATTAACTTAAATATGAGCAATGTCATCGAGTGGAAAATTCTACTATACATTGCTGCGTTTAAAGCTGGAACTAGAAGTCTAAGCGTAGTAAGTGACAAAAATACCTTGTCTTTCAAGTAAAAGCACGATGCATTTTCGTACTAATGATGACAGATGCGAAGGATCATCTAATGTCATTTCCTGAACAAAAGCAAGAAGCATACTAAAGTTATGCTTGAGATGGCTACAAATGACATTGTTGATTGAAATGCTGAGGTTTATGTTTTAGAAATGCTGCTACTGACTGACGTAAAACAATCAACAAAAATAGTACATATTGCTGCTGTATACAAGGCAATCGATGTGTTAATGAAAACAAACTATGGTCCTCTGGTGACATGCGCACGACTCTCCTTTTTACTTCACGATTACAACTGTCACGATTGCAAACTGGAACTTACTCGCATCACAAAACTACCTGGACTTTTGTGCTTACGGATTACAGGAATAAACAATTCCTATAGGTTACTGGAAGAGGAATTTCCAACATTGACCAAAACAGCTAAGGGGACTGGTGTTAATCACTTTTGCCATTCTGGATACGAGAATCTTGAATAAGATGTCACTTGAGTATTGAAAAAGTCCCTGAAATATATCAACATTGTAAAAACGGCCAGTTTTGAGCAGGATCGCATTGCTGGTATAAATTAAAATGATTTCAGTCTCCGTACCATCCAACATCCATGACGCAAGGACTAAAAATGATTCGTTCTTTCGTTTCAAGCCAACGGCTCTCCAGGCACCAGCCGCAAAGATCCAATTGACGTCAGCATGTGCTAGTCACTCTTCTTCTTATAGTGCCATATCAACTGGCATCGGTGATCTAAGTTTCTTCTATAACACAAGAGAAAAATTTGTTGCGACGCAAGGCCAGTCCATGCCTTGATCTTGTCTATCAACTTCAACCTTTGCTTTCCTAGGGAGCGTTTTTCTGAGATTTTCACAGACAATGCAACATGTTCCAGTTGGCCAGTTCTGGTGATATGTAATGGGAACTTGGCACGTTACTTCCTAATAGATAATACCAGCTTCTTCTGGTATTTTACACTTTGCATGACTTTTTAAGTTTTCTCATTTTTCCAATCCACAGAATCTTTTGCATCCTCCTCAAGATCCACATTTCTGACGCCTCGATTCTACTTTGGTTAGTTTTCCGAAGGGTTCATGTCTCGGAGGCATAAAGCATGATCGGCCGGATGTAGCTGAAAAGAACTTGCAATCGGATCTTCATTTTGAGCTTCTGGTTACACAGAACACTCCTCATGGACATGAATGTGTGCTTTCCTCAGTTGACTTTGCATCCTCTGTGATGAGGGATCCGAGCTATTTAAAACGTCGGATCTGTTTTAGTTACACTCCATGAACACCGATTTTAAACTGGAAAAACTCAGTGGCTTCTTATTCGTAGTTCTACAGCACGATATCCTAGGAATCTATCAAATAAAAAAAATGCAAAATGAAATTGACAATTTTTGTTGAGTCAAAGGCTCCTTTTCAATTTTGAATACAAAATCATATGGCGCGGAGTGTGCATTGGATCGGATTATAAAATGACAGTTGCGGAATTCCACTTTGACGTACAAAATAGCCCCAAAGCCCTAAACTGCAGCGGGACATGGACTCACTTACACAGTCCAATGTGAGACGATGATGAGTTTCAAAATTTGTCCCTTTTGTCAGAAATTACATCAAATCAGCTCCTTAAAGCCAACAAGATGCGCAAGTTTGGCCAAACTCTCTGGGACAACAAACGTCAAAAGACGCTACATGGGGCCAAGACTGATGGCTGACATCCCCAAGGTAGACCAAGGACGGCCTGAATCACAAGTATCCAGAAGTGGACTCATCTCACCTACTGTCTATTAGTTCAAGCTTTGCAGAACAGAGGACGATGGAAATACGTCATGTTTTTATAACCCTGAAGAGGAAGGAAACTAAAGATGATAAAGGAAGTAAAGAAAGTAAAGTAGACTTTTCAAGTCTGTAAAAACAAGTGTAGCAAATTACGAGTCATTTCAGTTTGCTTTTTATATTCAGCAAGGCTTTAGTTAACCAAAGTCTGTAACATGCTGCTATTCATCGAGGTTGCTGATATATGGATCGGACTTTTACTTGGCATGAGATGTTCGAGTTTTGCATGACACAAAAAGAATTTCACGCGTGCATTTGCTGTCGTGGTTACTTCTTGTCATATCACATAATATAAAGTTTGTAATTTTACGACCTTTTGAAGAAGAGGACGTTCACATAAACACCATTGCATCAAGGATCGTTAGCTTTTTCCTCAATTTGGATAAGAGAACAATTTATGAGCAAATTTTCGACTTACAACCCCTTAGTCGTATGCCGGAAAATTTCAGTTCAACGATAAAAAGACAAAGCAGAGAACGTTTCTGTGTGACATGAGAGGCCTGAGAGGGAAGGAATTGCTTCAGAAAGTTTGATTGAAGATTTGGAACATGAATCGAAAAGTGTAACAGGTGGTTCGCCTCTAGCAAGGCGTAAAAAATGGCAGTTTTAGCTCTGTTAACAGTCTTAACTACAAATCAAAGTGTAAAATTTATCAGGTGAATTGGCTAAAAGTAGGTCGGATCTCTCAACCAAGAAGTCTAGCCTCTTCCCTGTTGGGGTCAACGAATTATGCAACGCGGAAAGAAATGGCCTAAACATTTGATCAAGCGAACGGGGTTTTTCTTACGAAAAGTTCTTTACTGGTAATGCCTTTTTGAAGATATCATTACTACAAGCACTCGGAGAGCGCAAACTACCAAAGGTATCAAGTGGGATTTCCGATTTTCCGAATATTTGAATCTGCACTAATAGGCGGAATGGTAACCGGGTTCTCCCCACGAGGATATTCTTGCTAGTTGTGGTTTAATAAAAGTATCATAACCGAAAATTTCAACATGATCCAGACTCCAGGATTTGAGTCGGATCACCCTAGGAAAAGATACTGACGCATTTTCGTGTTGACAAAAACCTACTCCTTGGCGGTGATAACAACAAAAATTGATCTTTTTACAAAATAGATTCAAACGAAGAATTCTTATAAAAATAAGTAAGGTAGGAATGCAAAAAATGTTTTCTGAAAGTTAAGTTAAGTTAGTGGTTACTGGAACTGAGAGAATCTCACTTTTACATGATCCAAACACAAAAGATAATGAGATTAGAATGAAAGGAGAGAAACCATGTACAGACAAAGAATGATACCGCGGTTGATAAATATTTACTCTGATTTCTATTTCCATCTGGATGCGCAAAGAGTTAATCTGCTACAAAATTTTATAAAAGAGCATAAAAATGGAACAAGTACACGTGATTGCATGTAACCAAAAACTATGCATCACTCTGAATACAAAATTTGTATTTACATATTGTTTACCCATTGTCAATTAATTCATAGCTATTAGCTTAATCATCGTTATACATTGCAAGAAATCACTACTCATCACTAACACAATCTATTTAAATGGCATTTTACATCAGCCATTAAAATATCATGCAAGAAATACAATCAGTACAAATAAGAAAGACACAGGACGTGTGTGACAACAAATTTCAAGGCAATCGATCAATGCTATAAATGAATGCGACGCATTCACGTCGACCATTGAATATAACAAATACAAGTTACTTCACTGGAATACACGCCTGCTAAAAACTAGAAGTGAGCTAAGAAAATTCAAACCATTGAAATGGCATACCTCTTTAACGAACACAAACATGAAACTTGATGTTTTAAATAACTCAGGATACCCGTTAATTGATCAAAGAACCCAAGAAAAGTATTTCTCGATATGGACAAAGAAGTTAATTTCTTAATATTTTTCTGAACTACGCTGTGATGTATATTTTTTCTATTGTCAGCATAAAAACAGAACAAAATAGCCTTAGCATGCAAGACTTTTCGACACGTAGCTCCGAAAAAGCTTACCACTTACAAACTCATAAACATTTTCGACAAAGACATGTATGTTTTTCCTGATATCTTTGTTAACCTACCGTAAGTTAGCCAGTTAAGACAACAATCCTCTACTCAAACTTCTTCTAACAATGTTATGACTGAAAGAAACATTTCGAATTATTATGATCAAGGAATATTTCTCAGCAAGCGAGTGCTTTTTGCCAGAAATTGTGAGCCAAACCTTTCGAGGTTAATGGAGACACCATTTGAGTAAACACCGTAAAAGCGACACAGCATCGTCAAAACATCATCAAAACATTTCTTTTGCCATGGCACGAAGAGACATTGCGTTTCCCTAAACTCATTGTAGAACCACGTCTACCAAAGCAACTAGCAATAGCCAGTCAATGATCATTTTTACTGAACGCTAGTTAAAGATAGAGTTAAATAGGGTGATCTTGTGTTTATTTCTAGTACAAGCAGCGGCAAATGGATACGTTGAAGGTAAAAAGATACACTGGCAGGAGCATTTGCCAATAGACAGACACCCAATCATAGAAAATGGCAATCACGGTGGCTGCCTAGCACAGTAGAGAGGGAAACAGGTTTGCGGATGACAATCACTAGATTCACGCTCAGGGGGTCAGACGTATATTTGAAACCCGTGCATCCATACTTACAATGGATTATCACTCTCTTTTGAATAATTTTGGGCCAGACTTCATTACTGTACATTTTTCCTCTATTTAACAAGTCTTCTAGATACTAATCTTACTCATTTTTATTTAACTTTGTTGATGTTATGTTTACTATATATTGTTCACTTAATATATTGACCTTTCCACTTCGCTATCAACATAACTCCTGATTTTTATCGTTCTTAATGTAACCATAGTACAAATCAAACAGCAAGCCTTAGCATGGTACATCGTGAACCCCGTTGTACATCTTACTTTATCAAATTTGTTTCACTGCGGCTTTTAACATTCAACGCTGATACTGAATAGGACAAATTCGTACGAAAGTATCGGGTCAACAATGTCATCCATATTGTTTTCACTTCTTCAGTTCTGTCGCTTGGAAAATTTCTTCCACCGTTATAAATACAAAACACTTTAGTAAAAACGCCCCCTGGCGCACACCCCCCCTGGCGTGCCTTAAAATTTCACCAGATTGGAGTCATTGAGTTGAAAGGTCAATCAACTGCAACCTCGACGTGCAAGGAATTGTTATAGGTAGCATTCAACGCCAGAACATCAAGGATAACTGTGTTTAAACGGACAGGGAGCCAGTAGACAGGGAAGCTATCCCTCGAACACCAACATCAATATCTGTGTCTAGAATGAGCTTAAGACTATACCATTTGCTTTTTAACTACAAAAAGAGGGAGATGGAAGAAACAGTTTAATTACCAATTTTACGATGTTCCGCTATTGTCCGCAAATGATGATGAGCTAAAAAATATGCTCAAGACACAATAAAATACACAAAATATGCACGGCCCAAATTTAACATAATTTCAATGGACAACGTTTATGATGCAAGCCAATTGTCTAGCAAATTCCTATCAGTAAACAGTTGATATCCGTGGATCTGAGATCTCAATTTTAGTGTTAATGTTGCTCCAATCACACGCTAATGGCCACTGTGGTGTTGATTCGCAGACAAACAAAAAGGCGAATGGGGTGACTGAAGAGAGTGGGCGAATGGGGTGACTGAAGAGAGTGGGCGAATGGGGTGACTGAAGAGAGTGGGCGAATGGGGTGACTGAAGATAGTGAGCGAATGGGGTGACTGAAGAGAGTGGCCGAATGGGGTTACTGAAGAAAGTGACTGGATTGGCCAATGTACCAACTTCTCTCACATGGTTAATATACAGTCAGATTTTTCAGGCTTCTGGGCAGCACATCTGGCTATTTCTGTATCAGGATGCCAGTAGATAAACAACAATACCTTGTATCCTCACACAGTCGGAAAGTCAGAAATATGTCCAAGATATCATTCCCATTGTATCATTCCAGTGCCGCCGTCATCATGAAAGGTACTGCTTTATTTTGGCCACGGAAATAATCTCAGCAAAGTTATACAGCCTGTCGTGCAAGGTCATTGTTATCAGACAGTAAATTAATCTATTACAGTTGACGTAGTTGGTACGGTTACTTAGGGAGTTTAGCAGCAAGTTTCTGATACATATAACAATGTTACAATGTCGACTGAAGACTACTCTCTATATGTTAGCCACTTTGTGGTCAGTCTCATTTTCTGTGTAGTGACTTCATTAACACTTTATCGGGTCTTACTTTTCATTCTGCTGAGTGTCCAACCACCCTTCTCACGACCACTTCTATTCAAAGACTAACATGGGCCTCCTCGGCATAACCTTGGTTGAAAGTTAATTCAGTTTGATTACAGTAACATTTAAAAACTATCCTTGTATAGTGTTATCCTTGTATAGTTTTTTCGATACAGCTTTTCGCCTTGCACACTCAGGACCAATAACAAGACGCCTCAGATTATGATGATCCATCAGATTTCTTCGTCACGCCAATCAAAAACAATCCAGTAAACACTAGCTCATTTACCACTTATCGTGTTGACTCATTTTCACCAAGTCTATTTACAGCCAAGTCATAATTTATTCTTCCTTTCCGATAACTATAAACAAATCCCGCAACAGACGGAAGGCATCCAACCCACAAAAAACCCCAAAAGAAAACGAAAACAAATATCCAACCCAAGAAAGTGCAACCCTTACCAGACAACATTTTCCTCACCTTTTCAAACTGCTCGGCTCGCCCCTCTGCAAAATCAGTGAGGATCTCCTTAATTTCTTGTTCCTTTTGGATATCAAAGACAACTAACTCATCAGATAGGCAATGACATGTATGCTCCAGCTCTTCTTTTGCCTCGTTGCACTTTGCAGAAGCCTAAGAACCAAAAATGTAATGGCATTTGCATCAAAATTGAACGATTAGTACTAGGTAACAGCTACACATTCCTAGCCATCATCTTCAAGTAGTAGACACTATTGCACATAATGGCATCAGGCTTCGTACACATAGGTACGATGGAGGAACAGAATCCCTATGACACATGTAAGATTCAGAGTACTGAGCATGGCAAAATCTTACATCATCTACGGATTTGACAAAAAGGGAGATAAGATACACTGATGTTCGTCATTGCAATCACGTAAAGAGGGATAATTTAGCAGGCAATTGTAAAGCCAAGTTTATACTTAAAAAAGTAGATAAAGTAAATTTAAGGTAAACCCATCATTCCAAGTGAATAAAGATTTTGCTTAAGCAATGATGTTTTCTTCCAGTGCTTTTAGGTTAAAAATTTATTCCTTGAAGGGAAAGTATATTTACACTTAAATTAAATGCTTAAGGCAAGCAGATCAAATGTGACCATGGTGTCCAAGAGGACGATTCGTAAACTTCTTTACTATTTGTACAGACAAGGACAACAAACGTCTTACGTTAGGCAAATTGATACTACTCGCTGTCAAAGACGGGAGCTTAGTTCCCGTTTGCAGGAATGACGGGTGATTGATGAGGAAAGACATCATCTGTATTTAAGGATGCCAAAAGCGCTTTTTGATGCACTCCTTAGGCTTGTCAAATATAAACTGGATCATCCAACAAAACATCGTCTCAAAATATCTGGAGCAAAATTAGCCGTAGCTCTGGCCACTGGTGCTTCACAGCAAACGATTCATACTGGATATTGACTAGGCAAAGCAACTGTAAACGAAATAATCTATGAAACTTTCGCGGCATAGTGGGAGAGCCCTCATTAGGAATATTTTTATTTTCCGGACAAAGAGGAGAAGTGGAAGTTAATAGCAAAGGAGTCGGAAGTAATTTCGAATTACCTTCATTGCACTGAGGTCATTTATGGGAAGCACTTAACAACAAGAGCTCCCAAGAAGTCAAGAAAAAATTATTTCAAAATACAGTCTTTTTTTCTGTTGTCCTACAGGCTGTTAATCTTTACAAACCCTTTAAGAACAAGAAAACAGTTGAATTCCACAATCTTCGTGCTAAGGGCCCCAAGGAATCAAGCCAAGCTCCCCCAAATTAGCTTTAGCTGACTCAAGAGAACTTGCTGTCCCAAGGACGACATTATTATCATCATCATCATTATCATGGCTTTTGCGTCTCGAAAGACGGTCAGAGCGGTCAGTGTTCATGTCCGGGGTTGCAGCGGCACTCATGGCTGATTAAACCTATGCGCACCCCACAGAAGCAGCCACACAATCTGCAGCGCTGTGCATCATCAACCAATGCAGGCCTTGCTGCTGCTATCTGGTTCCTTCGCAGACGTTTTTGCTCACGGTCAGAGTGCATGCGATCGCCAAAGGCTGAGGCACCTGAAGCTACAGCGTGCCTCCACGCAGACCGATCAGACGCGAAAAGCCCCAAGGAAGTATGGTCAATGTTCATGTTCAGCATTGATTGCTTGTAGATGTAGATGAAGATCGCCATATAATAGCTGCTTGGGGAGACGCTAGTTGTCCATGCGATGCACACGACCAAGTCACTTCAGTCTTCTTTTACTGAGAATAATGGGCATCGAAGGCAGGCCAACCAGCTCAACAAAAGTATTGTTTGTCACCTTGTCTTGCCATCTGATGCCAAGGATCTTAGGAAGGCAGCGCAAGTGAAAGTCGTTGAGAAGCCGTTCCTGATGTTTGTATGTGGTCCAAGCTCTATAACTGTGCAGAAGTGTGCTTAAGACACAGGACTCATAGACATGGATTTTAGTCTTGATAGACAGATGTTTGTTTTGCCATGTTTTGTGAGGTTGCCAAAGGTGGTTGCAACTTTCTTAATTCTGCTGCTCATCTCCTCATCTAAAGAGAGATTAGCTGACACTGTGGAGCCTAGGTACGCAAACGTTTCACACACTCTGGTTCTTGTTATCAAGCAGAATTTCTGAAGGTTCAGGAGTACCTTGGGAAAGGGTCACAGTCTTACACTGATTGTCAACGAGAAGCTCTTGTAGGTGTTGTTGAGTCGGTTGATCATGACCTGGAGAGTGTCTGGTGAGTGTACTGCCAGAACAGCATCATCTGCAATTATCTTCTGTGCGAATACTGCACCATGGTGTTCGAGCTTTAAACCTGGCTAGGTTGAAGATGGAGCCATCAGATCACCAGTGTCGCCAGTGAAATGATACATCTCCAAGGCAATTTGCAAAACCAACCTCCAGCAAGACGGCAAAGTAGGTACCAAACAAGGCGGGAGCCAAAACACAGCTCTGCTTCACACTATTCTTTATGGGAAAGCTGCTTGATTGGGAGCCATCATATTGGACTGTGGCTTCCATGTCGCCATGAAAGGCAGGAGTTAGCCTTAACAGAGCACGAGGGCAGCGGATTGTTTCTAACACACGATACAATTTAGATCTGCTGACCATATCAAAAGCTTTTGTGAGATCCACAAATGCAATGTGTAAAGGTCTCTGATGTTCACGACATTTCTCCTGGAGTTTTTCAAGGCAAAGATCATGTCCACGGTAGACCTTTTTGCGTGGAAGCATTTGTAGCCTCTTTAGCAATATTCTCGCAAAGGCCTTCTCAGCAATACTGAGGAGGGATAGTTATTGCAGTCACCTTTCTCACCCTTGTACTTGTACAGAGTCACTATTTTGGGATTTCGCATATTGCTTAGAATAGAACCTGTACGCCAGCATTCCAGGAGCAGCCCATACAAGTGCGCAGAAGACAAACAGCATTTTCTTTTAGGAGCTCATCTGGTATGCTCTCTCTTCCAGTGCTTTCTCAGGATCCTCCGTATTAGGTTCAGCATCCAGGTCGGCCATGGGTGGCAGGGTGGGCAGTGCAAGCCCCTCGTCCAGCTGTTTTTCTTCTGCGTAGAGGGTTGAGTAGTGAGGTCTTGGGGAAGATGAGCACCGCATCCATGGTGTCAGTTTCGCTGTTCGAAACAAGCTGATCACCTCTATCAAAACTCCAGTTGCCAAGTCCGCTCGGATCATGTCTCAGCATCTCTCCACCAAATCTAACATTATAATCGGATGCGGAACAAAGGGCTAGGCACTAAAAAATCCGTCAAGAGAGAGGAAAGGCAAATGACCAGAAGCGGGTTTGGCAGTATGTGTATGTGTATTTGAAGGGGCAGAAAGATGCAAGGCATGTGATCAACTTGCAATGAAATGTGGCAGACAAGTTCTCTTAAATCGTTCATCAGTTACGCACAAGGTAGCGAAGAATGAGGCATAATAACACTAGTGATTGTCACACATCGAACAAATAAATACTTTGTGGCTACAATAATAACAATTCAGAGCACTGCAGTATGACATGGTACTCAAAACAACAAAAGTATATTAGGTTATTGGGGTAATTTTAATCTCATGTCCAGCAATGAACAAACAAAAATGTATTTCTTGGTAACTGGAAAAACGTGGTATGAAAGACACCATTGTAAACAAAAAGGACTAAAATAATCTTTCTGTAGTACAAAACTTGACTACGCTTTGCTAATTTGCGACATTGCGCCAAAATGTATAAGGACGATTATTTTGGGATAATTAGCACAGCTAGATCGTCCTTCCATCCAAGTGTATTGGAGTCTGTCTACATCAAAACAAGAAAATCAGTACCCTGTAGGCAGAAAGAGTTCCTTGGACTCTTTCAATAATGCTTTGTTTTTCGTTTTCTCTTTAATATTTCCTGTTGTTTCTTGTTTACGACTAGCTAGTTTCGATCTAAGTTTCTTATAAAAAGTTTGCCATAAATATATACTTTCCTTTCTGACGATCCACACTCCGAAGAGTGTCAGACGAAAAAGCCTTTTAAGCATGCTTTTAGCGCAATGTCGCAAATTTCAGGCCGACATAAAAGGCACTGTATTTGCAATACGGATGGCTGCAGGTCAGATATGCTTAAAAATAGAGAAACCTCATAAACCATGCCAATAATTAAAAGGCATTCTTTCGCATTTAATTACAAATAGAACTGTGCAAATTTACCTCTGCCCACTTCTTCGTTACAATATCTCCGTTGGATTCAGTGATGCTGCCTTCTTTCTTTAAAAAAGAAGGGCAAATCAAGTAAAAGGGCAAAGCTCGTCATCTAAGGCTAGAATTTTTTGTTAAATATTGTTTTAATTATTATTGTTATCTATTAACCTATTCCATTGACACTCATTACAGTGATACGTCAGAATATGGTAAGGAACGACATTGCTGAAATTGTAGTATACGTTAACATCGAAAATTGACCGACCAATACGAACGACACAAACTTACAACGGCGCTAGGGAAAACAACGAGCAATATGCTAAGAAATTAAGTAACACGGATGAAGAAAAGTGTAAGAGAATTGACCAAGGACTAAAGACTAGTTAAACAAACAAAGTGGAATAACAAATTCCCCTAATGTAATCCGTGTCCAAAGCCTGACTAAATTTTAACTTAGATGTTGCAACAACTGTAAACACATCATCATTGTGCTCGATGGAATAGAATTCAACATTATGACGTATCGCAAGAATATCTTCTGATGGCAACGATAAATCATATGAAACATGGATATTTGAACAATCGTCGTTCAATTGTGGTACCAAGCAAGAAAGTGGCCCCGACAATCTGCGACATTGCTCTAAAGACATACCTAAAAGCTTTTTTCGTCCGAAAAAAAGCTTTCAAGTATGTCTTTGCCGGAATGTCACAAATTTTCAAGGCGATAAACATGGACATGCACAACATGACATCAAATAACAACATAAAATTTGGCAGTAGTATTTTTCACTGGCTTGATTCACTACATTGTAATGCACACTTATGCAAACTTGACGAGCTACTATAAAAAACAACAGATCAAGTTGCATAAACTTTTGACAATGCTTACCTCCATTTCCTCATAAACTTCCATCTCCTCTTCCCAGTACAAAAATGTATTTATTGTCGAATCGACGTGATTTAATAAGTGCTAAACGGGGAAAGAAAACAGATTAGCAGGAATCATTAAATGACCTTGTTTACCAAATCACAATTCTTTTACTATAACAAATTAAAGGATTTGTAGGTTACACTACCAAAACTTCGGATGCAATTAAAGGCAAAAACTTTGAAATATGGCTGCTGCAAAAAATATTTTAATAGAGAAAGCAATATTTGGCAATAAACTTGGGGCTCTCAGTTTTGCTTTCAAAGTCTCGCCACCTTCCGTAGTCCTTTGCACAGCTTAGTAAAGGTCTTTCCATGACCAATGCAGTGTAACACATCCAGTTTCTATTTATGTTGGCACAAAAACACGACACAGGGACACGTTAACTGTCATTAAATATGAACTCCAATGATACAAAATTAACTACCAAACAACTACATAATTGAACACCGACTGATCAAGTACACATCCTTTTGATGTTATTGGGCAACTACTTGAACGAACAGAAAATAGCTTAGTGCATGCTTTACGTAGATAATACATACCACGGAAAAGAGTGGATAACCTTGGAGGACACCCCTCTCTCGATAGAAAAATTCACCCATGGCATTGCCGCATCGCACAGCAGTACTAAAATACACTCAGCCACACTCGCACGAGCCATGACACAACCCAACGAGATTCAAGGACATTTCTCCTGCTTACTTACAATGTGCTCACTTTCAGCATCAGCGTGAGAATCTGTTGGATGGTACTTCTATCCTTGCAAAAACCTTGCATGCTTCTGTCATAAGAGAATCCAGGGCTAAGCTTGATCTATAGAGTAATACCAACAGACTTGGCAAATGTTGCTGATGAGAGGGAGCATTCGATAGCTGATGAAGTTTCGTTTAGCAACCCTTTAATCGATCCATACCTCCAGCACAAGAAGCATCAAATGAAACAAACAAAAAGAAACATATCAAACAACCAATGACATACATTCAACCACCACAATTTCTAGGTCCTTTTGTCTCTGCCAATTTTTCCAATCTAATGGCAATAAAAATGCAATGAGGCATGCTTACCTGCGCACACTTTGTAAAACTGATTAAACTAGACAAATTCTCTATCAAAACAGCGTCATCAGATTCAACCTTGCGTAAAAAAGGGAAGTGACACTGCTATAATACTAGAAGCAAACGTAAACTTTAACACAATCAATATCAGTGGCAAGACTAAGCAACATTACAGTTAATTCTCACAATAACATTAATACCAAGAGTTACGTCGAATTCATAACTAATTTAAATGACAGACCAAATGGCAATTCATCAGCGGTTGCTTACCTTGGTCATGGCACAGTGACATGACCACGAAAAACAAATTTGAAAATCCCTCAGAAACTGCACGTTGACATAGAAAAGAGTTCACAGATTCTGATGTAGAAAGAAGTGGCTTAATTAGCACCGAATGTTAACGCGATGATTACTTCATATATTATTAAGAAATAACGTAATTAAAATACTTGATAGTAGTAGTAAAATGTATGTTCTGGCGCAATGTGCATAAATGCACATCTGCACATCGCACATCTGCACATCTGCACATCCGCACATCACATATCTGCACATCGCATATCTTCACATCGCATATCTGCACATCTGCACATCACGGTAAGACACTATAGGTCACCCCCGGCCTGTTATGCACATCTACACATC
>JANTCA010080473.1:0-14606 GCA_024741275.1 Chironex yamaguchii
ACAGACAGACAGACAGACAGACAGATAGATAGATAAATAGATAGATAGATAGATAGATAGATAGATAGATAGATAGACAGACAGACAGATAGGAAGCACACAGGATTCTAATTTGTAACCCTCAGACTCATAATCCACCACAGAAACCTACTGTATGTAACTATTCAACAAGGTATGATGAAGGCATTTAAAGTTCTTGGTATTACGAGGTGAAACCTATCGAATAGCAATGTAAATTTCTCAGAGAGAATCGGAATGATTTTAACGATGCAGTATACCAAACATCAACTCGGGCTTAGTACTTTCGCAAAGGAAGTCAAAGACTCCAGATTCGATGTAGACTTTGAGGCAGAAAATATAACAATATCAAATTGGAATAAACGAAATCAGTGTTTACCTTTGGAACCACATCCTGTTTTACGTCTTCGACTGCATCATTATCAACGGTTTTATTTACTTTATGAGACCCAGCAAAGGGTCTTACTTTCCTTCGACAAGCCAGCATCGTGTGGAAAAACATTTGCCTTGTTGGACTTGAAGGCTGCATCTTGCTTTCTCCTATTTTTGTAGCAAATTTGTCCAGACGCTGCTTATGCGCCATGACGCCCGCGGAGTTGACATTACGGTACTTGGATTTTCCTTGAAATGAGCAATCCAGTGTTGTGTTTTTCCCTTGTTTGCGAATCATAACCGGAGCAATTTCACTTTTGTCAAGCCTGTCTAGCAAGCTTTCAAGCCTAGAAGGATAGCTTGTTTTTGGCCTTGTGTTGAAATTAGCTGTTTTACTGGAGATATGTCTTGTGTTTTGATGAGTATTATTCGTGTGCAAGGAAGTACAGCTCAGTGACACTGCTAGAGCAGGAGATGAAGTTAGCTGACTTCGGCTTTTCGTAACTCTGCCTTTCATGGCGATATCTTAAACTAATTACTGAAACTAATACATGTACTCTACGCTAATCCGAATATTGCATTGTTTTTCCACAAAAACATTGTATGAGCAAGGTCCCTAAGTATTCTTATAATTCTTAAACCATGAAAAGTGTAATGAGTTCTCCAGAATGGCAAAGAAAATATGTCTCTTTCTTTTTGCGGTGTTCGGAACTTTCATTTGACGTAACCACATCGAATTCGAACTACAATTCGGTTGAATGACGCCATGTTCCATTAGCACAAGAATGGACCATCAGATAGAAATTTGCTAAATCATTTATGTAATTTGCCAAGAATATGCTTAATTAGTGTTACGTCAGTGCAATATTGGCTATTAACTTGTGAACCGTGTTGTCCACTATACTTGAGGAAGCGATGGCCTTGGCCTGGATATTAGAAAAAACAAAAGTCAGAGCATTTGTACAAAAATTTCGATTACAGGGAAAAATTTGCAAAACGGGCCCAAAATGATGAGAGGGATGCAGGGGTTCGCAATTTTTCATAAATATAGGGAACCAATATTAACAGTATTACTAATTACATAACAGGAAAGGGTCCAAGCTATTGGAGAATGTATTGATTTTGACATCAACTACAGGGGAAGGCATTCTGCCTGCAGGGAAAAATACCTCTGTAGTTACAATGTTAAAAATTGCTTGGACCAAAGTCGCTACTTTACTAAGATTAATCACATTGCTAAAAGCCAAAAAGGGCAAACTGCGAAATATTTCGCTTTTAGTAAATAAAGTTACTATAAAATAGGGCTAATTGAAGTGAGAATGTAACGGCTTCAAATGAAAATCGTAACTGACGTTTTTGAAAAGTCTTCAACAGTGGCACGCACAATTTATAATTTCTTGGGACATGTTCCAACTAAGAGGTCCCATTTACTCACAACGGATATGTACAAAATTTACTTCACTTTTTTAAGTTACTCGTGCGGGCTTACTCGTTAATGAGCATAGCTTTTCTCGGGTCTGGAATAGTTGTTCCGATTTTTCCGACGTTTTTCACCTAGGGCATTCCTATTCCATCCCACTTCCTGTTTGGTAGTTGTCGAGGAGAAATTTCTGCCGGGGTTTCCTGTTGTTTTACGAAATGCTCCGAATTGACCTCGATTGTTTGCCGAAATCACGGTGACATTGGATTGCAATTGCAATCAAATGTTCTCTTCGCTTCCTAGTTCTTCATGAGAAAACTTTATGCTATACTCTCGAGCTTTTTGTCCCTTATTGCCATGGTGAATAAGTATTTTGGGGTTTAGGAAAAGTGGTAATTAATGATTCTTTAGTTCACTTAAAGTGTTTAGTGAGTTAAAACGGTATCTCGCAACTCGTGAAGCTTAAAATTTCTTCCCCTAGAAATCTAGTCCATTTGTCACAATCAGGTATTTTTGCAGAACCTGCTTCTATTTCGGACAATAGGATAAATTTGAATGGCAAGGTAACTGGGTATACAAGAAAGTGAGATCTCCTAAGGGATAGCTCCCTTTACCATCTGTCGCCTCTATTTTCATATTTTCTACTGTTCTTGGGGATCTGCACTCGCAATTTTTGGCTTGCAATACCGAGGGTGTTATCCACTAAGCCACGCTGGTCATAAAAAAGTAATTGTTGAAGATTCCTTTGGCGGTGCTTACTTTTTCTCAAACAACGCGTTTATCTTTTCATTTGTTCAGCTTTTGAAACACCCACAGGTTAGGGTTTCAAGACACTCTGCCATGTGTTAGCTTCCTAAACCATGTTTAAGATCGTAGCTGAGGATAATTACGGCTAATGGTCGGCATCCTCTTCTCTAACCTATAATGCAAGATACGTTTATAGTAATGTCGTAATTTTGTCTGGAAGCACTATAGTCGTTACGTTTGGTGTTTCTTAAATTGCTGACAGAGAAAAAAATGACCTTTGTTTTAACAGCCTGATAATGGATAATAGTATTTTATCCACCTCAGTATCTGCAGTGACTTTGTTTACAAGTTTCTGCCGTCCTGTCAATGACCCAGAAAACTAGGTGCTATTCACATCGGTATCTCTATCTATCTTCTATAAATGTGAAGATCTTCAAACTCTGCGATACATAAGGTGGGGGTCAATAATACAGGAGATCTTAGTTATTTAAGCATGAATTGCTTGGGATTTTTGTGTCTTGTGACATATCGACTATTGTCGTATCTTCAAAGGCGCTACTGTGCACATTTGTCAGGACGTTGTTTAAAGGTCTCTAGGGTCTGTTCGCACTGGAAACATTATTAACTGGATAATCTTACACCAATTAGACAAACTTTTTCATACTTTACAACTTAAATAAAAATTGAGCTTGGCATTGAGTAGTTCTTAAGTCATGGACAAGATTTATAACAAGTTCTCTACCAGTTCTGAAAGCCCTGTTCTGGTTTGGATTTGTTACTGGCATTCTGCTTTGATGAGAATAGACGAGATGGCAATCCTTTCTGTTTCAAGGAGGTTAAATCCTACTTTTTCATGAAAAAGTTTTACTTCCAGGCCTTATGACCGATTATTTTATGGTTTTGCCAAAATTTGTTATGTTCAAAATATTGGTGTTTACACGGTACCCATTAAAAATTTGCTGACAAGCATGTACAGCCATTGAAGACGCAACAATAGTGGATTGGCTATATTGTGTATTTTAATTCTGTGCGAACGGACCTATAATCTAGTTTGACAAAGTTTTGTTATGTTTCAAGTGCGAACAGAGTTTTATGGGTATCAACCAAACATCATAATTTTAGCCAGTATAGTCCTTTTTAAGATTCTCAGGGAGTTGGACTCAATCCCCTGAAATTTACGAAACTTGCTTTTTTTAAAAATGGTGTCGATTGAAAAGCTACTTGAGAAGGAATCTAACTTCACTGAATGACAATGTTGTCAAACTACTATTTTCAAAAAAAATGAGATTTGGCAATCATACGGTAAAAACAGGACAAAAACTAAAACGAGATTTTCCATTTTTGCCTCTATTATTCCATTAAAATTGTTTGAATCACCTATTGTAAGAATTTTGGACTATATTTTGATTTAGCATTTTTTTTAACATAAAGCGTGTCAAAGCAAACACAGGAATTTCCTGGTAAAAAATTTATAGCCTAATTACATCAATCTTAAATCATAGTAACGAAATTTCTGGAAATCAACTGCTTGTATAGGTTTGAGAAATTCACCTAGAAGCCAGTAGAATTTTTCAGAACTGTATTGAATGCTATAGAAGACAATTGAACATTCTAGAAGCCTTCAGAACAAAGTAAGATTGAATGAAACTTTCTTGAAGCTTTATGTAAATTTTACATCGGTATTCTTCCTGCTGCACATGGCAGATTTCTAGAAAGTTCTGGACATACATAACACATTCTAGAAAGTTCTAGATGTCCGTAAAATCTTGTACTCAAATAGTGCAATTTTCAAAAGGCAATTTTTTGAAAACTAGGGTGGTGCTATGTCGCAATGATGCATATTTGTTGTATTATAAGACAAGATATCCATTCCTTTTCCATATTCCCCAATGCTTGTTATTTGATTATTCAGTTTATGCTCTGGTAGAGCCAGAAAGCGATGTATGGAAAATGTACTTTTATATGAGATGGTGTAGAATTTTTTTAATGAAAGACGTTAAAATTCAGTGAAATTTGTTTGCTTGAGTGAATGATAAATTTCATTTGAAATCCTTGGAACTAGAGAGAGCTGGAGAGCTCAACACCAGAGCAATTCTGTTCTACTATATCGACATTAAACTGTTACATTTGAATGTGTCTGTAGTTTTAAGCGTTTTCATAAGCGCAGACATGACATCATATGTACTTCATATTTCATGTTGTGATGTCATTTCTTGTTCTCCTGCTGTAATTTGATATAATGGGAAAGATGTATAACAAATAATGTAACATGGTGAATAGTTGATTGTTTTTAAATCATGGATAAAATGCAGTATCTAATAATTCTGATGTGTAAATGCTTGTGCTACCTCGATTTTAAGAGTAGAAGTTGAATTCGATAAGTTGTGCTTATTGAAATTTTGCAGAGCAGACTACAAACAAGACATTCTCTTCTGATAACTATAGCTTACAACTTAATATTATATACAAAATTCTAGCCGAAATGTTTCTTCTGATCAGTAACTCCTTACCTAAGCAGCTTTCAATGCCATCTTGTTTTGCAGTACAGCTTTGCTAAAAAGCTTAAACTTTTTCTGCTACGGAAAATTACCCTCCAACAATAAATCTAGCTAGACATTTGTTGGGGTTAATAATAATAATTCCATATTGTGAAAGACTTGTAAACAGTAACCATAAATGATGTTCATGCTCTTGCTCATTCACACTTGTGACTAGCAGATCACCGGTATAAGCAAACACGAAATCTAAATCATGTAGAACATTAGTAATAAACCGTTGAAATGTTTGTGCAGCATTACAGACTCCAAAAGGCATATACACAAACTTGAATAATTCAAACGTAGTTGTAATGGTAGTATTGTGGATGTCACCAGGTTCGACAGGTATTTGGTGGTAGACTCGAGTAAGGTCGATTTTTGCAGGGAGGGAGGAGGGAAAATCATGGATATGTGGCACTGGGTCGCGGTATGGACAATCAATTGATGGCACAGTGGTGGCCACATGGTCAGCAGACACCATTTTTCTTGGGGACTATATGTAAGGGGGACGACTAGTCTTTTAGAGGCCCGGATGATACCAACTGCAGCATATGATCAAATTCAGCCTTTGCAATGGCTAAACGGGAGCACGGTGTTGTGGTCATGCAAAGGTTCCTGGACCTCGAGTACTGATGTGTTGTGTGATGGGACGTTTGATTGTCGCAATAGCAAAATTTTGTCACAAAGAATTGTGTAATATGGAGAAGTTGCATCGTCGGGAATGCAAAATCGTAAAGAAATGCCAGGAATGGCGATTGACGTGTAAATGTCAAGACCCATAAATAAAAAGCCACAAGCTAAGTCTAAAGTACAATCTCTAAAATACTTTTTAAATTGTTAAACTTTTAATCTTGTTAATCTCCGCCTGAGGTACAATAAGAAGGAGATAAATGACTTGAATGAGGTGGTCAAAGTTAAGGTAATTTACAAACCTTGTTATTTCTTATCTCTTATCTTTAGCCTTGTTTGTGTCATAGTGCTTGTCCATTTGTCCAAATTCATTACAACTCGCATTTCTAAGTCAAAAGCACGACACAGTCCAACAATTAAACGAGCATTTATTGAAGATGAAATTGAAAAAAATAGAGTTAAAATCTCTAAAACAATTTTCGCTACTATTCGGCTCTGCAGATATATCGCAGACATTGATGACGGTAGGGAAAAGAAATCTAAATCATCTAATCTACGTACTTTCGATTTGTTAGTGACGAAACGTTTTAGCAGCAGACTGAATGACAACAACAAGCAAGCCATTAACCTTTCTGACTACACTCACTCTGAATTTGAAAACTATGTCTTAGGAAATGGATTGGACATCTGTATTCCTACCCAAAATTTTAAGAGAAGAAAAATTTTCAGGATTTGAAATTCTCTCTCCTCAACTTTCCATACACAGTCCCACTTCTGAAAATAAACTTTGCTTCCAGGCAGTAAAGTCACTCAGGCTGAATCAGGATCTGGAGTAGTTATACTTAATAACCAGAGCTACATTAAAAAATGAACACCATTTTAGACGACCCTTCCTGATTTGAGAGACTTGGTAATGTGTCTAATTGCGACAAATACAACGGGACTAAAAATTCGTTTACAGAGGCAACTTTTAAAGCTTGTAATCGAAGAACATCTATTACGCACTGCTTATGATAGCGTACGTCATACAGGCGCACAACGTCCGCGCATGTATGGACTCCCTAAAACACACAAAGAAAATGTTTCTCTTAGACCCATTTTATCCATGGCTGGTTGAGCTCAACATGAAAATAGCTAAATGGCTATCCGAAATGCTTAATCTAGTTCTAGAATTCTACTCTAGCAATTGCTTCAAAGATTGTTTTACTTTTTGTAACTTTATCCAAAACTATAATTTTGGCTCTAAATCTTTGTTTTTGTGTTCCTTTTACATCAACAGCCTATTCACTAATGTCCCATCAAAAGAAACAATTGAGATTTGTGCTAGTGTACTGTATACGGGTGTACTCCAAGCATCGCCAATCCCCAGGGAATTCTTCGTTGAACTGATGAAAATTGCCACTTGTGATGTGGAAATCAGTTCCAATGATCTGATGTACCGACAGATTGATGGTTTAGCTATAGGTCTACCTCTGGGATCAATATTTTTGTTGGTTTTCAAGAGAACAAAATCTTCAATTCAACTTCAGCACTCTTGGTATATTTTGGTATTGTAACTTTTTAAATCTAAAATAGTAGGAGAATAAAAATTAAAGTCTGGTTGATAACTGGTCACGAACTGTTGACATCTTCTTAAACAGACAGAAAAGGGGTTCTGGATTTTAAAACGATGTTATGGAACAGATTCTAGTCACTTAGTAAACCAGGGTGGATCTTGATTTTACATTCGAAAGTCGCCATTTTGCTATTCAGCTCTTAATGGAAATAAAACTAAGCATTATCATTAATAACGTTACACTTGGTGACCGCTTACAGACGGCTACACTGCAAACGAAACTGTAGTAAATGGGAACAGCCCCGAGCGCAGTGTTGCCGCTATCCGCCAAAACGTTTGGCAGCAAAAACACAAAGGAGCTAGGAAAAATGTTTCGAACTGCCCTCTTTCCCTCACTGGAAATGCTTTCTTTTTCTGTTAGGAAGCAGCCTCCTTTCTTACGCCAAAACAGTCTTCGTTATAGAAACGGCGAGGCCTTCACAATGACTGCAGCTTGACGGAAGCTTTCTAACTTTTGAAATTCGGAATATCAAGGAACGTCTTTGGGGAAAAGGTGAGGGGACTAGTCCATCTAATTTCCTCTAATTTCCGCCACAGCCCGAGTGAGTGTCATGGTCTCATAACGAACTTTATCTTATAGGGTTGTTTAAATTTACTTACATTCCACATTATTTGCTAACAAAACTAACTTGAGCTTACAGGTCTCCCCAGGGACTCCAGAAGGAAAAAAGGCAAGGGAGAAGTGTTCTGCAAATGGGAACTTGGTTCGTTATAATCATCACCGTCGACCACCTTAACAACATATTCGTTATTATAACAGTAATATTGTTGGCCCAAGAAATAGTAGTGGAATATTAACATCTAATCTTAAATCATTTTAATCTATGTTTTTATAGTCATCCCATTATCTTAGCTTCAAGTGAACAGAAAATCTAAGTGCAAAAGTCTACACAAACATAAAATGTTTCAACTGATTTCATCTACACAATATTAGTTGTTCATTTGCCAAAGTAGTTTTTCCTAGGGTCGTTTTTCTCTACAAATTTCTTTGCTACCACATTATTGTCCACTTTGTCGAAGTCCGCGTTTTGAATATGTCCAAACAAAACGTCATTCAGATGGTATGCTTTTGTTTCGGTCCTCAACCACGTCTTGAGTCTCTGCATGGCACTGAAGCTGCATTTGCAGCTCGATAAACTAACTAACACTGCCTTGTAAAATTTGATCAGCCTGTGTACTTCTTGGCATTGCACTTTTGCTGAGGGCATTGGACTAGAAATATCTTCGATTGATTCAATACATGTTACATCTTCTATCCTTAGCTCACTCTCAGCATTGTAAAGCCATAAAGTGGTTGGGAGATCATCCAGCTGTCTTTTTAGCATTTCTTTGTGAAGAAAGTGACATTGAAGACTGCTCAGAGTGACTCCTCTATCTCTTATGGATTTAGGCATGACCTCTTCTATTGCTGATGACGTAGATAAATATTCTTGTTCAAATCTTTGTTCAAGACTGGAAGAAACTGCATCAATTGCTTTGAAGAAGATTCGACGCAAATTATCATTCCTTGTTATGCCATCTGTCAAAGTAGATGGAAGTATTTCTGTTAAGATGCTTGATCCATCTTGCATCCACCATGGGGTCTTTCGTGGTCGCGCTACATCGTGCTTTTGACAGAAATCTACAATTTCTTTGGACTCCTGAAGAATAAGATTGAACTCCTCCATGCATCTTATCTCCTGCAACTACTGATTTAAGTGTCTTAAAGAATAAAATGCATAATCTGCAGAAATTTGAACACTTCTTTAGCAAAGGAACCAACCTCTGCTAATCAAGACATTTGATGTTCAGCTTATGTTGGATTCTTGCTTTGGTATCTCCACTGATTGAGTTGTAACTTTTAAGGGATTCTAAAGTTTTCCTTACCTCTGCTGTCCTCTCAAAGATTGTATTAGCGGCCTTTACTCGAGTTGTCCATATGTCCAGCCTCAAGATTTTGTATTCCTTGGTCACCTGGTTATTCATAAAATCTTTCTGGATATCTTCAAATGATAGGATTTGTTTAGGGTACGCACCTACTAAAGCGTGAAGTAACTGGAAAAGTTCTAGTGATGATAAAAGCAGTGCTGATTCTTTATGGCATCTTTCACGTATTAAAGTATTTCAAGGCTATCGTAATCCAAAGACAACAACATGTATTACAACAAGCTGAAATCAAAAGACAACTGAAAAAATGTACAAAATATGGTCTTTATATAGCCCTAAAGACAACAACCTACGTGACTCGAGACTTAAGATCAAGCTATTATAATTACAACATTTACTCCTAATATTTGTCCACCTACGACATACTTAGGATTGCAATCATGTTCTGCTTATGTAGATTGAACACATAGGAATTCAGGTAACTGACGATTACTATTACAACACTCCCACTTAATTGGCAGTTACCTACAATAAACATACTAAAGATAAAAATTAAGTGTCCATAGCAATAAGCCACAGTTTTAACAACTTTATGTAGGATACACATTACATAAGTCCGAGTTTTTGTTGCAAATACTCAAATTGTGCTTTCACCAGAGGCTTGGTTAGTATATCTGCAATCATGTCGTGAGTTGGGCAGTAATGCAACTCTACAGTTCCGTATTGCACTTTCTCTTGCACAAAGTGGTATTTTATATCTATATGCTTCGTCCATTTGTGCCCTACTGGATTTCTAGACATTGCGATAGTACCTTGGTTGTCTTCATTAACCTTGAAGGGACCATGATTGACGCCCAAATCCTTCATGAGAGTCTCCAGCCATACTGCTTCCTGAGTAGTTGAACTTAATGCAATGTACGCATCCTCTGCAGTAGACAAGGCTACTGTTGCCTGCTTCTGACTGGACCAACTGATGGCTCCTCCTGACATCAGGAAAGCATATGCAGTCACTGAACGCTGATTGTCTACATCACTGGCCCAATCTGCGCCTGAGTAGCCCTCAACTGTATAACCTTCAGTCCCACAGTACTGTAGTTTGAGTTCGGATGTCCCTTTCAAGTCGCAAAACACAAGCTTAACTGCAGTCATATGTGCTTCACTTGGACAAGTGTTATACTTTGCAAATACTCCCTTTGCATATGCGATGTCTGGACGTGTTGCAATCACTGCATACAGCAACCCTCCAACCATTGACTGATACTTTGTGGGATCGACTGGTTTGCTACAAGCATCACTCTTCTGCAACTTAACATTTAAGTCCATTGGGGTTGAAATTGGGTTTTTATCCTGCAAACCAAACCTCTCTAAAAGTTTGACTATGTACTGCTGTTTCCTAATCCTTAACAAGCCGTTTTCTTGCTCCACTGTTATTCCTAAACAATAATGTAATTATCCCATGTCCTCCATCTTAAAACAATTCTTAAGGTTTGTTTGATGTACTCCATCGATTCAAGGTCACTGGTGATAATAATTAAATCGTCTACATACACTGCAACAATAATAAGTTTGTCAGAGTCAGTTTGCACAAACACGCATGGATCTGCTGCATTTTCATAAACCCATTTCTTTCATAAACTCCTTAAATGCAGGGTTCCAGCAGTGCGGACTTTGTTTTAGACCATAAACAGATTTCTTTAATCTGCAAACTAGCTCCTCTTTGCCTAATTGCACATACCCTTCAGGTTGTTGCATATATATCTCTTCATTGAGTCATCCATTAAGAAATGCTGTTACAACGTCCATCTGGTGAATTAACATATGCTTTGAAGTTGCAAATAGAAGTAGTGCTCAAATCGACGAAAAAGTACTACAGGAGAGAATGTTTGATCATAGTCTATGCCATATTTCTGTGCATATTCCTTCGCAACAAGTCTCCCTTTAAACCTTTCACTTTACCATGCTGATCATACTTGACTTTGAATACCCACTTACATTCAATGGGCTTACGTCCTGTTGGAAGGTTTACCAGCTCCCATGTTTCATTTTCTATGAGTGAATTGTATTCAGCATCTGCTGCTTGCTTCCACTGCTGGGCTTCGCCACTCTCAAGTGCCTCTTTCATCATGGCTGGTTCCATAACTTAAGCCATATGATAAGCAAAGTGACGCCATTCGTAATCCTCATGGTACCTTAAGGGTACCTTGTGTGGTCTCTGGTAACGTTTTGGCTCTTGATCTGCCTGTTCTGTTTGGGCCTCACCATCTTGCTCATCATCTTTAGGCTCACCTTCATTACAGGTGCTCTTGTGGTCGTTAATGACGTTTGAGTCTACTTCCTCTGGCTTGAATGCTTCATGCAGTCTAAAATCTTCCTCATTAAAGGTCACATCTCGACGAATCAACAACTTCTTTGTTTGAGGATTCATTTCTCTGTAAGCCTTGTGTCTCCCACTATAGCCGATAAACTGGAGTTTTTCTGCTTTTTTTTCTAACTTCTTTCGGTCTGATTGTGGGACGAGAGCATATGCTGTACATCCAAAGACCCCTGAAGTGTGACACATCTGGTCTTCTTCCTTACTAGTTTTCATAAGACGTTTTCCTTTGACTGATGTCAAAGACTGATTTCACACATAGGCTGCCCCGTTAATGGCTTCTGCTCAATATGCTTTCCAAATCTTTGCATGGAACATCATAGTCTTTGCTGCCTAAACCAGTGTTCTATTCATTCATTCAGCTACTCCATTCTGCTGAGGTGAATGTGGTACTTAAGTTTCATGTCGAATCCCTTTTTGCTTCAGGAAAGATTCGAATTCAGTGGACATGTACTCACCACCATTATCAGTCCTTAAAATCTTGATACTGTGACCAGCTTCATTCGTTGCAGCTGCCTCAAACTCTTTAAACTTTTGGAAAGCTTCACTCTTATGTTTTAAGAAATAAACTTTAGTCGCTCGTGAATAATCGTCTGTAAAAGTGATGAAGTATCGTTTACCACCAAAACTCTGTCTGTATTGGACCACAGATATCGCTGTGTACCAACTGCAGTTTGGACTTACTCCTGATCTCTCCTAGTGATTTTTTCCTGGCTACCATTAGTGTATGGCAGGGATCACCAACTCTAATTGTCAGATGGCCAGAATTTATGGTCAGTGACCTTAGGGGCGGATCCTCAAATAAAGATGAAATAAAAAGCAACGTTTGGCAAAACATTATTTGATGTTTATTGTTTATGTTTTTTTCCATTTCATTACAAAACTACAGCCATTTTAAGCCTTTATGAATCACACTCATCTTACCCTCTGCACATGCTTCACAGAATTCAAGTGATCCACTTCCAACGTTTTTTATCCCTGTCACCAGGTCGTCCTTGATCATCAGTTTCAGTTGCTGGCCCTTGACATAAGCCATTCTCTGATGCCACAAATTTAGTTTACTACGATTGTCTGCAACTGCTGCTAATTGTCCTGGTTTCTCCACTTTACATTCTAACTGGTATAGCCTTTGAACAAGTGATCCTCGTCCAACATCCCTTTTATTACTATCTCTTATCCAGCAATATGTACGCCCAAACTGTACAACCTTATCTTTCATAGCTGCAGCCCTTACGCTGAACAGGTTACAAGTAAGCTTTGGTACGTGCAGAACTCCACTCATTGAAGTAGAAAGCTTCTTGTTGCCTCCTAAATACATCTTAACATTAATACGTCCAGCTCCATGTGCCTGAACCGTTTGTTCATCTCATAGATTCAACACATAGGAATTCAGGTAACTAACAATTACTATTAGAACATCACGACCAGTTCATTACAGTGCACCAAGCAATGTATGTAAATAGCATTTGGCGCAACTTTTTCGTTAATCTTGCTTGCAAGACACTTCATAGTGGCAGCCTCATCAAAGCCCATGCCTGCCATGTTTGCTCCATCAAGGTGGCATCTCAGATGTATATCTTCTATATACGACAGAAGAGCATCTGAAGTATGACCTTGGGAGCATCTAAAGATATCAATAAAATCCTCTGAAACTTTGTATTTGTCATTGCATATTCTAATGGAAAAAGAAACTTGCTCCTTTTTTGTAGTATCAGACCACTCACCAGCAAGAATTGAAAAAACTTCACATTGTGGAATCCTGTCAAGCAAATCTCATTAGATTCATGGACTAGCATCTTTTTTTGATCTTCATGATATCATGTACCATAATATAATGCTTCTCTTTAAGTAACGATTGTGGTCCGGTGTCTGTTACTGCTTTATCTAAATTGAATTGATAGATATTGGAATCTTCATCAGTGTTACCTCTGATTGCAACACCCCGGCGCAAAAGTGTCTTGAAAGTGCGCAAATGGGAAACACACCTTGCATCTTTGACTCTGTTTTTCAATTTCAGAGAGGTTACTGTCGACGCAGTTGACTTGTTGGATCTTTTCATTGCTCTTTGATTTTTCCTGAAACCTTTTTCCAGTTGTCAAAACCCTCTCCATATCTGAAATTAAAGTTCCCTTTTCGACATTTGCTGTGAGATGTGCAGACCAAACAAAATGCATTCTTTCTATCTCTGTTTTATGCAAGCCAATCATATGCTACAAACCATTCTCCATGAAAGTATCTTCCATTTCTTTCACTATCTATGTCATCATTAGAAGCAAAATCATCTTTTTTCTTGACCCAGGCTTCAGTGAAACTTGATGTATCATCTGATTTAGATGCTATTCTGTCCGTTATACCTTCACATGATACAGACAAGGGGAGAGACAAAGCTGGTTGATTGGTTTCAAGAATCTCATTTTTGCTGACTGTTAGGTGAAAAAAATTGACGTTGTCTTTGCCTGTCCTAGCTTGCTGCTGCTTTCTTCAGTTTTATGGCAGCAATTTCAATTCGAGGCACCATTTTGAGGTATGTCGCAAAAATTTGTTTATTACAATTTCTATAAATCACAGTCCCTTTGTAGCGAGAAGTCTCAAAACCTTTTTAGACACAAGTAAAGCCACAGCTTAAGTAATTCACAGGAGATTCCTGTACCACAAATATAAGGCAAAGTCATGCAAAACATTGCTTCCGCTATCATTTTTCAAAGCATTGGTATTAATTATGTCGAAATTTTTTTATTTTCCAGTAGCTGTCATTTGTTTCAGACTTTCAGACTTTTGTCTAAAACAGCTACCGCGAAATCAAAAAACTCGACACCTTATCAACCACTTCCTGATAAGTAACAAAATGAGAAGTTGTATTTAATATGTTGACTAAGGGCCTGTTTACATGGAGGTAGGGTCAGAACATAGCCCAGAAGGGCCAGAACATAGCCCTCCTTTACATGCAAACTCAACAACCTAGGGTCACCCTAGGGGTAGGGCTAGCGTCATGGCTCGATCTTGTGGTTTTCGTAGCCTCTTTCTGACTGA
>JANTCA010080484.1:9143-25088 GCA_024741275.1 Chironex yamaguchii
TTATTTTATTTTATTTTATAATACGGCACTACATTTTGGAAACTCCTGACTAGCAAATTGAGTGAAGTACCTAATACCAATCGTTAACATGAACAAATAACAACTCACCATTAACAAGCACGACGCTCACTCACTAATCGCACAAATAATTCTTTCGTTCATGTACGTCACTAAAAATATCCTTCATACTAATTGTCATATAATAATGACAAAATATCCTGTGACTTGTGATGGCTTGTTGCAAAAAAAACCCAATTGAAGTGTGAAAGCAAGGCAGTTTCCTCAAATTAAGAAAAGTACAACTGTCTAGGTCATGATCTGTGAGAGTAGAAGGAGTTGAACGGAGAAACAACCAAATCATAAAATAATCTCCTTCGAACACAAAATGGCAGTTTATGCTCAACAGTACTTTCGAGCAGATCACAAAAGAAAGTTTTGCTATTTTACCATTTTATCATTCATGGCAGTTCTACACAACATCTTCAGGGACGTAAGTCTGTAAATTGTTATGATGGATTTTATCCTGGAATGACAAAATGGGTTCCTTTAAAGAGGTTGTTAAAGCGATAAATTATCGGTATGTTACTTGGAAACGTGACCACGAAATAGACGGAAAATTAATCAGTTAATAACACGATCTGCCAGGTTACTAGCATAACATCCCGAATCAAATCAACTTTAAGCAGTATCTATGTAGTTAAGAGCGAAAAAACTCCCTCATAAATTTTTAGGGTTTATAAGAATAATTAGTGCTTCGAACAAGCAGTACCAGTAGGAAGTTAATAGTAGGGAAACCTGTTCAAACTTTAAGATTTCTAATGACTGTTGCCACGAGCTACGATTTTATGTTGGATAGTAGTAATTCGTTTCTTAGGAAACTACTTCTGCAAACTAAGTGTGTCATTTAAGAAGTACTTGACTAAATGATACGCCCTTTCGTCTTGCATAAAATGTCGTAAAGGACGTAATGTGTTGCCTTTTTGTCTGGCAGTCCTGATAAGCAATGCAGATTAAAACGCTTTCGAGTTCCTGGTTCGAGCAGCAGTTGCCTCAGCTGAAGACGTTTAGTTCAACAGCAAAGGAAGTCAGACCTGCAATCGCTTAAGCCTGGGTTCGACGTTCCAATGGTGGCATTCATACTTCTGCTTCTAAATACGTTTAGGGTTGCTCACAATATTTACAAAGGTGTACTTGGTGAGTCTAGAAGGGTGGTATGATCTCACCCTTCTGTCGTCTGTAGAATAGATCTTAAGCTACAGTCGAATAAGAAAGTATCACTATTCTTACTGTAAGTTGATAGCGTTTTGTCGTCGGAGTCTGCTGGTCCTTATGAAAAATGCATAATGGTTAAGTTCAGTATAATTGGCTTAGTCATTTATTACCGTGCTAGATGTGTGTGACGTTTGTTTATGATATGAATAACTGTTATAGCACGTAACTGGTGTCACAATGAGAGGCAAATTATCCCTGGTTCTAGTCTGCAGCATAAGCGCAGTGGTAGACGGCTCGCTTCATATGCAAAAGTTTGTAGGTTCAAATGCATTACCCGATCATACTGAAGACTTTGATATGCAACATAATCCCCTTCTACGTGATACTCCATACTTACGATTAAGCATTTAGCCCTCTCACCGTGTTAAAGTAATTGTACACAATAATGTGGAGGTGGAACTTCCTAAAACTTTGCTGATTTAAAAAACTCGAAACAAGTTGTAAAGTTACATCTTTTGCTAAGAATTGTAGCTCGATCATCTGGGATCGAGACCTTAATCTATTGAATACTATTTTATGTAAATTAAGGCAAAGTTTTTATTATCTGAAGCAATTAAACGATAGAGAACTTGTGCAGATAGGAGATAGATATAAAGTGTGTGTTGCCTGCACAACACTGTGGTTGGTTCCATATACAGTCTGAAAGAGAACGTAAAGAACATTGCCTTTACTAGTTGATATTACTGTATATTAGAAACAGCAAAATCTGAGCATAAAACCAGACCAATGGAACATAAACTGCTTGTGGTTCATGTCCAAACGCTTTTTATTATTCGGCAAATATCAAACAAAAATGGTCGAAATAGATATCAATACACCCTGCTAGACAGTGTTTCCATTCACAAAATTGGAGATACTTATTAAATACCATAAATTTGCAATTATTCAATCAAAGAAACCTAGGGGATGTCACGGAGTGTAGTACAATAACTTCTATTGTCCAATCAAAGTCAATAACAATTGTTTTAATCCAAACTGTTGTTTCCGATCTGTTAGTAAGCCCGTACTGCGTCCTCTTAACCAATCACAGCTCATTCTTTATTTCTTTTATCACGTTGATCCAACCACAATCACTTCCTTTGTCCGTCACACAAAGCAGGATGGGAGGATATGCAAAATATAGAAGGGGGCATGGGCTCTTTCCTACAGACAGACCACAATGGTACTCTCCGTTACATAAAAAACGATTGACTTCTGGATTTAATTAAAAATTGCTCTACTAAGGCGTACTGATTTAAATTCATGGCAAGTGCATGTTTTGCTTAACAGACTAAAGGAGCAGAAAACGTCACAAATCAACAAGTTGTATATCATCAAAATGACAAAATTGTCAATCCCTTTATCATCTAAGTTACCTCGTTGACGTTATCCCTTTCAAGATCGTTAGGATTTTCGTAACAGTCGTCTTGAATGCAAATTAAATATTACTTTGCGTATCCGTCTCTCCGCCAAAGATAAAAAGTGCTTAGTATCCATCAATTGCTACTCCACAAGGTCACTGACGCCGCAAAGCGAGATATTCTTCATGCACCAAGTCATCCTGCAGGTCATTTGCTCCATATTCATAGCTTAGTCAAAATGACAAATCTAGCATTAGTTATAAACAGAGAGTGATTCCATACACCCAGCAGGAGCATGAAATAGTAACAGATGTACAACAGAACTATCCTGAAATTCATTCTTTTTTAGTCCAAGTTTAATTATAAATCTATTTAATAAGGAAACTAAACGACATGTGCCCTGTTGTGAACTTTAATGATTCTAAGATGATTCAAAAAGGTAAGGCAGTACGGTTTTCATTTCATCAAGACCTCATGGCCATCATGGTTTCGTTTTATCTCTAGTTTGATTCTTGCTTTTCGTTTCCATCTCCTAAAATCCATGTGTTGTTCAGTCTTTTCTTTACTAATGACACTGGTATTTGTTTCTACATTTTATGACAGTATCCACTACATGGTACTTTGTTCTCTCTGGGCAGTCACATCACTCGTCAGATAGCAAAAACAGACTGTCTGCGTATTACACTATTCAAAGCAGGAGAAGTCGGAGTGTCATATAAAAAGGCCACTTGGTCCATAGTGCAAAATTTAGTGGAAAGAACCCTCTCAAAGTTGTGAATTTGAAATCTGACAGGTATCTTCTGTTGCAATAGGTATTTCGCCTGATATTTGTAACAATAGAAATAGTTCCCATCATAGCAATAACCTGCGTTCGTCGTAAGAGCTGTTTTGAAACATTGTTGCTGTTGATTAGCAATGACGCATACATGTGTAACTTTAACGTGATATTTTAACATTTAGGACATAACACGCTAGCAGCTTAAGACCATAACATTCTTAGCACACCAAAGGGGATAAATCCATAATGGAAAGCAGGTATAAGAGTTGCATGCTTTAACGTTGGGTTTCTGTAACTTGCACGCACGAGACCTTTTCTAACTGCTGTCTTTTGCAGGTGGGTCCGGTCAAAGTACTATGCTTTTATTGGTCCTAAATCTATGGTTCCCTACAATCATCCTATAAGTAAAGGTACGTATCAGTACCTTTCATCTACAAAAAGACTGGGTTGTTTTAGGGATCCAAAATTTAAATCCAGTACTATCAATCAGCGGTACCTTTGTGTGAGGACGTCATTGCACGTTTATTGTTTGCGGCTTTTCTACAAACGATGACTCAAAACGTAAATCGCTGCTGTGCATTTGGTTGCAATAAGCGAAGGCAGAGTAAAGGTAATGGTGAATTTATCAGAAGTGACAGTGTAGGCAGTGAAGACAAAAGACTAAAACCAAACAATCAATTTCCAGGAATTTTCACTCTTAAGGATTTTCCTCCTACACATGTAACCCCTGCGTATGTTTAAATACAAGTACAGGAAATCATCTTGCATAATCTTCTATTTTGAGTTTTGGCTTAAAATTTCACTTACGATTCCTCTCCATTTTGAAGCACTACTCGTTTCATAAATTAACAATTTAAACATTATTTATATGAATCATATAAGATCGTATTCCCGAAAATATATTCATTTTATTATCAGTTGAACTTGCGGACGTCAATGGAACTAAGTTATACTGTTGAATGATTTTTGAACATTTTTTAAACTGAAATCGAGGTCTTATCTTAACTCACATATTTTATCAAATGGACCAATTTACATATATATATAAGTTCAAAGTAATTTTGTTTTTAGCGAGATGATTGTTACATTGTGGTCATGACGGCAATCTTTGATAGGATAATTTTTCATGAAATCGACAGCAAAAAGCAAAATGACTAGTTGCTAGGCACAGGCAGGAGTGGAAACCTTCAAAATATTGCAGACCATTGATATAAACGTTTCTGTAAGAGCACTAGCCGGATTGTAAAGCTGAAAGATGATACCATGCCAACAAGATTCAGGCAGTCTCATTTGTTGAGGGTAAGTAGATTTTAATAAGTATACCTCTATACAAAGTTTATCATTAATGTTGCAAACTTCATTTTATTACATTTATTAAGATATGAGACAGGTTTGTTTATACCTCAACTTAAACGTAAACTGAAATCTACGAGTTCATTGTTTATTGAATAGTAAATGAGACACTGGCTACTACAGGATGAGAATAAATATTTCAATGTCTCAATATTTTGGAATTATGGACATGTGTTATTCACAAAATTGATCATGACGGTTGAATATTATAAATGAACTTCACATTATCCTGCAGCAATGATTGGATATCACCCTGGCGAAAATCTTGCCAGTGACACATATTAAACAGTTCTTTGACTTCAGCGACAGAAAACCATGCTTGTAGTATATTTATATCAGCCTGGAAACTGGTAGTACTCCCTACACTACGTTTCGCGATCTTGCAGCTAGGTGGTCACACCAGGATGGCCTTGTACCTTTTCGTTTGCTGCAATCATGCAAAAGTAGTTGCTAGCTCCAGTCTTTTTAGATCAGTCTTCATAATCCTCTAGTAATCTCATTATAGTTATCCTTTTCATAAGACCAGAGAAATGTTATTGCACCTCATCTTGTCCAAACCCTGCTAAGTCTAGTTTCCTCCAATAATAATGAGTTTTAGTCCACATTGTCGAAAGTAGCAAGGGATTGCATTCCTTCCTCCTGATTTTCAATTTGATACAGAAGCAGTTACTCAAGTACAGGGATAAGTTTTCTCTTTGCAGGTGAAACCGTTCTACCAGGGAAGCAGGGAATCAAGGTTTCGACACGGCAAATTTACCTCTCAGTTATAAGTGAGCATAATTTAGTATAGAAAATGAAAAGTACGGACAAAAATCTCAAGAGGAGGTGGGGTGAAATTTTTATGACCAGACACCAATCTTTTCTTACCATCGTTACGGCTCTTTGTACAAATCTTATGGATCAACAACTTAGTTCAAAAACCATGTCCTCAGCAGACCGGCCTAAAGTGTAGAAGACATTACTCAGACTATATCTTTGCCAATTGATTTCATTTAAATTTGCAGAGATTTAATTTAGGTGCAGCGAGAAGAAGGTTTCTTCTCGATTGACGTGCAGTCGCTTCATTCTCTAACAATTATAGTTATCATTTTAAAGCAGAGATCCGCCTTATCGACCCGTGGTCAAGTTCTGCTGAAAAAAGTTTGCTTGTTCTCTTGTTTTTTCTTAATTAAATCTCTTTCATAAAGATTGACTTTCAGGTGGCATCATGTGATTTTAACCATCTGGAAAAATAATGATCAAACTAACAAGCTCGATAAGAAGCTTAAATCAATTGGTGTCGTGGAATAAGTCAACAAAACTAAAAATTATCAACTTTCGCGAGTGTTCATTACCACTTCTGTTGCATCCTGTATCCAGATGTTTAAACATGAATATTTTCTCAACAAATGACATCGACAGAAGATGCAAAATATCATTTGTACCTATTTCTGTACTGCAGTTATCGAATTTGATTAGTTACTGGTTCAGACTGGATAGTGTTAGGGAAAGAAGTCCTTAAATTGTTAAGATTTCATATTGAACAATTTTTCAGAAGTTTGTCAACTTTAGTTTTAATATCAGAAAAGGCTGCGTAGTTTCAAGTGCCTAATGCCGTTCGACTTGCAAAATTGACTTGCAAGAGTCCTTCTACCCCAAAAACCTTGAAATAAGGCCTAAAGTGTCCGACTTTGAATGTCGGTTTTTGAAAATCATTTGACACACCCTAATAAAGTATGGTTAAAACTATCTGGTAAACTGTAAAAGGACCGTTTAGACCAGAGGTATTCAGCCAGATTGTTTTGTTGCAGTCAAAACTGATTTGAAGACCGTAGATTTGAGTATCGAGGTTAAAATGCTACTACAGATGCGTCGCACAAACCATCAAGAATCGACTTTCCATAATTTCGACGCACGAATTCGGTCGTGGTTGTGGTCGTAACCCAAACTTTTTCGGTTTTAGGCTGGGATACAAAAGAAGAAGGCTTGGAAGAAGAAAAGATATCATTCGATGCCATTGTAAAATGCCGTCCGCGACACAGAAGGATTCAACTCACCATCACAATGTTCACAGTTGGTTTCTGTTAATCTTAGGACCTGTCAGGAAAACTGGAACTGAATAATAACAACAATGAAAATATCAGGTAAGATGAGCTGTGACTAGGGGTGGGATAGCCACAGTGGTAATCTTTGGATTAGCTTACCGCCATAAACCTAGGCACGTTGCTTCATAAAAACACAATGAAGATGTATTTGTAGATAACGTATCCATATCTGTTTCCAAATTGGTCAATATTAATCAGCAATGAAGTAACGAGTGGACTTGCCACTTAATAACATTTTAAGTAAACAGTGCCTTGTTGCTGTCAGTTGTTACGGTGTTAGTAAACAGAACCAAAAACTGGAGTGAAATAAATATACCATTACCGACATTTTCAGAAAGCAAAGTTCTAATAACTCATTGTTAAACTATAATAAAGAAATGTAAATGCGAAAACATTAATAAGAGTGGTCTTGGATAAAAAAGAAGCCGAGTTGTCAAGGGCGATCACATAAATTTTCAATCTAAGTCTTCTGGCTACACCCTGGACGCATATTCTACTAAGCAAAAGAATTATAGTGAAATGTGTTAATAGATTGTTAGCCATTCAGTCTTATTTGTCCACGCATCTAATCGAATCCATCGAATCTTGCCTATTGATAAATACTTTAGGAAGTAGCATACTGTTTTTTTCTTCGGATAAGCCGAGGGCTTATCTTATTTTAAGGGAGCGAATTGCATAGGCTTATTAACAGGTGGGCTTATCTACGGGTGAAAAAAGCGCAACAACAATAACTAGAAGCACTCGGAGAGCGCAGCCTCTATCAAACCAATGATATCACGTGGGATTTCCTGTTCTGTGAATATGACCTGTACTAATAGGCGTCATATCAACTTGGTCTTGCCTATAAGAATTCCCTCAACAGTCGTGGCTTTATGAAAGTTCATTGCCAAAATTTCAATGTGATCCAGATTCAAGATTTGACTTGGATAATCGCCATTAAGAATCAGCTCGAGCCAGTCTGAATACGTATTTAGCGCAAAATATCAAAACAATACCTTCATGACTGTTCGCTAACCAATAAACTAACTCCTATGAAAACATAACGAAGGTGAAAAATGGAATCAACATTTTCATGTTAAGGTGTTTTATTGTGCGGCACCAATACTAGCCCCAATGGAAGGACACCATGTATACCAACATAAATACGATGATCTAGAATGTATGGTTGATGCTGATTGCAAGTACAATACTTTATAATGCAATAAAACAATAAAGGTTCAATCAACTGTGTTAATCAAGGAGCATTAACTCGTAGGACAAGTGCCATAGCACTTGGTGAAAATTATACGTTCACTGATCAAAGACTAGAGAAGACTGTCGATGAAAGCAGTCATTCACGAGTATATCGCCGTGCGTCTGAATTCACTTGGGCTCCTGTAGAAGGCATCAAGCTACAATGTGCCTGTACTATATATGCGGCAAGATACATGAACTAGAGGTGGGGTAATCTAGGGAAGAATGCGGTATCGTTTTACCAAAAAAGGTATCCATTTATTGCCGTTTATGAACAAGTACCCAACAGAAGTATAATTTCGAAAATATCAATACAGGCCCATTAGCATATTTTTTTTCTCAAATGACAATTTATCAGGTCGCAAATAAGATATTTTCAACTAAAAGTTTTGAATTAATCAAAGAATGATGAGATAAAAAATTGAATGGATGAATAAATAGCTTTCTGCTTGGAGAAAAAGGTAAAAATTGACGCCAAGAAAGTATAAGTAACCATTTTCAAAAGAATCCATTTAGCACACCGCTCATTGACAAGCCTTTCAGCTGTCCAACGTATTTTACTTGAGCGCCGAACCTTCACAACGTTGGCGGGAATATGTGAGGTCAGAGTACAAATTATCAAAAGTTGTATCGTTACGAAAATTGACCTAATCAGTTCTGGAGCCACGCGTCAATGCTAAATGTGCAAAATTTTCCTGTTCATCAAACATAATTTAAAGATAGTAATCTGGCTATTGAGAATTGAATCGACGAAGAAGTCTTTGACAAAAGCCATTTATTATCTGTACATATGATAATGGAATATTCTTTCTAATGGAAGATCTTTGCGTGGGTTAAAGATAATGATTCAAAAGATTGAAAAATAAGATTTGAGCCAGTTTGTATAAAGCCATTACCTGATAGACACAAAATATGCTTTGGTTTTGCAATCTAGGTTTGAGGTGGGCTGTATTTTATAAATTTTCATTTAAGGTGTCTGTTAATACACCTTTGACACTATTCATAGTATAAAACAATGATATTTAAATGTGTTCAGTGAGGAAAACGGACTACATAACATGATAACCATGACCGAAAGAATAAGAATCTTTCGATCAATTCTACAGAGCTGCTAAGCTGAACAGAGTATGTGCCCAGTTTAGTAATCATGAGGTCCATAATTTAAAGATTCACAAAATTGTAGTGCCGTGGGGCTAATATGCAATAATAAAATATAACAAGATACAAACTTGCTTTATTCTATTTTCCCTATTTTAGAGCTCAGATGGCTCCTCGTTACGGCTGCACTTCTTTAATTTATTTGCAGGTGCTCCCACTTCAAATAAGTCATCACTCTACCTTTGCCAGAGAAATTTCTCACACTTTTTATCGGATTGCCTCAAAGCAGTAGTATGGAACTGTGCGAACTTTAGACAATATGCATATTACATAACATCTGCTTTGGCGATCACCTAGGAAAAGGTTCCCTCTAATTTGTGCACTGCTTTAGCTGGTTACAAATAGTGGTTGATCCCAAGCCTAAGTTCTGTTTTTTGATTCCATATCTGTAAGTTTGTGTGAAATAAGGGACTAAGATGCACAACTGCCCACATAAAGTTATCTTGTAAATACCTTGAAATTTGGCTTATAAGACCATGAGTTTTCAGGTTTGAAAGGACTCTTTGATAGACTTTTCAATCACAAGTTTTTTTATATAAATTATAATTAAGTAGTGCAGACATCATGATTAAGTTTGAATAGAGATTTTTTGACAGTGCGCCTCCAACCAAATGCTTCAAAGCTTTATAGACAACTTTTAATGTCTTTGGTATAATCCATGCGTGGATTTCGACCAACAACTTTCCACATGCAAAGCGAGCTCTACTATTTTTTTTATTTCTGTAAGATTACATTCAAATATCATCCCGAATCCATAACTAAGAGAAGATTTCAACAACATACTTAACTAATCAATGTACGCTAAATACACATTAGTAAACGCGCAAAGGAGATAATTTTAGCAATCATGATGATACTCTGACAGTTTTAAAGTTTAAACATCAGCATGCTTCTCGAACCTTATAAAAATAAACAAACAGTTATTTATATCTGTATCCACGAACTTATGTTGTCATCTTAATCACAAAGTATCTGACTTCTCATGAACACAATAAGGCGGAATTTCAATTATCTGCAAATACATGATATATGGTCATGAAATATATAAGGGTAATGAAACAAAACGATTTTTCCCTACCGTCGCTCTTATAGCTTTTGTCTCCTCGGTTTCCATGTGAAAACGAATGGTGTTATACACAACAGGGTTACTTGATGGGTTATTTTTAAGTTTTGATGGTATTCTATTCGAGGTCTTGCATACGAATTTGGGGGGCTTATACACTGGTTTTTCAGAACATTCCTTAAGCAAAGTTTATATTGTATCATTACTGTTTACATTGTTTACTGAAAGAATTACCTGAGTTTTTCTGTTTCCTGACACTTGTATCGACTTCAGAGCTCAAGAAGAAGAGTACACTGCAAAGGGAAGTGATACAACATAATTAGAAATATATAATAGCAGGATTAGAAAATTACATTTTCAATAAGACTGGATGATAATCTGACTGAGACAAGAAAACTTGATTTGTCTTGTTTAAAGGAAGTATGTAACTCTCTACTATAAAGTAGCATAGTCTTAATTAGTTAAAGTCAGTTGAGAAATAGTGCTGATGTTGCAGTATGAAATGTGTACTGGAGCCAAGGACGGCTTTTTAAGAACCATGGCACAGACAGACTATAAGATATGAGTTATACAGAAAGAGACACCTATAACGATCTACTAATTCGGAAGTAAGTACTGACAAATATCACTTCATGATTAGCAAAGCAATTCGTAAATGCATAATTCTGTGTGTCAAAGGAACAGAACGTTATTAGAGATTCTTAAAAATGATAAAGACTGTGGAATAGACTTGATCAGTTGTTTGTTACATCCAAATTTGTAACTTGGAAGATTCGCTACGACTTTCAAGCTTTTTTAACGTTTTGAGGACACTTAGTGATCATGAGATTATTGAGCATTTTCTCTCAATACCAGTGCATTTGTTTGACTCAGAAAGTTCCTCAAATTCGTCCAAGTGTAAAATCACTTGTAATTTCACAATTGCTTTTCTTATCGTGTATTTTTTTAGCTCCTTGACTAGATTGTAGTAATCACGGAATACAGTATAAATCAAGATATATTCCTCGAGAAGAAAACTTTATTTTGAGCATTATTCCACAGACGTAGTATCCTAGGGACCATGAAATCTCAAAATGCATGATATATTTCTACATTTCTACTTTCGAGTATGGTGTTTACATCTTCATCCTTACTCCTCCTGCGCTACAAGTACAAGTAAACTAAAGGCAGGACGTGTGCATTACGAGGAAGCTGAGGGAAAAGGGGTATAGCTCTGGGGACCTTTCTGATGACCAAGGTTTTCAACAATCCCAACCAATTTTATTGTATTCTGAGCGAATTTCATGGACTGTCTTTTAAGCAGCCGGCCTAAATTTTAGAGGGATAGTTCCTGTACCCTTACCCTGTCTATAACACTCGCACATTTAAAGTGTGGTCAATTTGTTGTTCAATTTTATTGTGTTATGGAAAACAACAGCACACTATGTCATTTAATCGTTCCTTTACCAAGAGTATTTGTTGGTTTTCACACATCAGCATATTACATTATGTAATAAGCATGTTTCAACTAACGTAGTTTCCGTCTTTTTCTCTTAATTACATCACTTTACAAACTCAGCAACAATGTAAACTAAATATAGAACCCCCCCCGTAGAAACAGCTAACATAATGTCAAAACTTTATAGATGACTGCTCTGATGGCTAAGAAAACGTAACGGAAATTTAAAAGTAAGTGATGTGTTTTATCTTTGTAATGTATCTGTCTTTCACAGCAAGAATAAACGTCAAACAAGAAAATTAATAATGTACCTGACATGATAAATAAGACAGGCCATTTTCTTCGCTGACATATTATGGTTAAACCAAGATTTTATTATTGCAGTAACGTAACAATTAATGTCCAAACAACACAGAAATATAGAAATCACCCGGAGCCTTATTGTGTTTGCCTAAGGTTTACATCTGAGAGGTTATATTTGGTTGTATATTCTAGTTGCGAATTATAGGCCTGTTAGAAGATAAAACAATAACGCTTGTCACCAACGCAGAAACAAGTTGTGTAATGTTAAGGTTACCAAGGATCCACCTTTCTGTTTTGACTGGCTGCCATTAGGCATTGACATAACGAAATACTTTAGAGCTTTCATGAAGAAGTAACAAATATTGATTGAACTTTAATTACAAATTGACCACGGTTTGATATATCACAAAATAATGTCACCGTTCGAATAGGAGGTATCCAAGGTCTATTGTTGTGATAATAAGATAAATACAGTTTTGTCGTTGAGTAAACAGAAGTGCAAAGTTCACGAAATCGTCTTACGTTTTCAGTTACTAAACTGTCTTGTTACTGCAAAGACAATCAAAAACCATAGACACATCTAAAAGTCAACATTTCATGATCAAGAGTAACATGTAACCAACACTAGAACTCAAAGATTTTTAACTACAGCGTAAATATGCAACGTATGCTAGAATTTTTGAAATAAATGCTCTAGTTACAAGCCCTATAAATGTGAGCCATTTGTGGACTATCTTCATAGGTTGTAGTTAAATGTATTGAAGACCCCGAGCTTCTTTTCAAAGACATGTTTTTTATCTGTAAACAAAGACCAGTCCTCAATGTACAAACGGATTCAATATGTCGTTTGGCGTATCTTGGAAACTTAATCATTTTTAAGGAATCAAACAAATGATTGATTTGATTGCTAAATTTGCTATTTTCGATCATATAGTTTACTTTATTGGACGATAATAATATTATCAGTTGCCTTTACAGTTACTTTGCAAAGTTGGTTTAAAGCGCAGACATAGATTCTCACGTTTACACTTTAAAACATTCCTAATTACCTCCGCCAAGTAGGTTATGTTTTAACCAGGGTTTGTTTATTGTTTAGTTGGTTAGTTTCCAAAATATCTCAACTAGTTATTAACATATCGTCCTAAATTTTTACCATGCGTTGGTAGCCTGACCGGCTCCAGCAGACTCTGTTTTCATGATGATCTGAATCACTTAAATTTTCTGCTACGATGCCTACAGCTAGTTGCCATGGTGCCTTTTAGAACAGCCCATATTTGGTACTGACATTTGCATAAAATCACAACTAGCAAGGAAATCATCGTGGGGAAGTCTTATTTCCATGACGCCTATTAATTTGGGTCATTTGAATTTTAAGAAATTGGGAATCCCACCTTATACCCAAGGCTGAGGCTTGCGTTTTCCGAATGCTTCTAATTTATGAACTATTTTCCTCTTCTGTATTAAAATTAAGATTCCAAGAGCTTGACATGTTTTATAAGATTTACTGCAGAAAAAGTTTCGTTATTATTATCTTTAAAAATGTCTTACAGTAAGTCAATAGACAGATAAAACAGCAGGTTGCAGATTTGTCATTAATGTTGGGGATTTCAAATGACGATTAACGTTGCCCAGGGACCACTCCCGGACAAAAAGCGGCCTGGAGATCTGCAAGGCATATTTTTAGATGCGGAAAACCTTACCCAATCATACTTCAGAAAACTTCCGAACAGCCCCTGTCTCCCTCGACGGCCTTTGGTTCCATATTTTGATAAACATTCTATGCCATATACTTTCTACATCAAGACAATTCTGTCTTTGTAACTTACTGGTTTGAACGCAACCATCTTCTTTCTTAGTTAATGAGTACACTATACTATTTTGCTATTCCAGTAAAGTACTTGTAAATAATCATAATGCTTTAAATATCTACAGGTCTAGGTCAAACAAAACCGAAAAATTGTACTGGCCAAATTTGAAAATAAACTTTTTTCCAGTAATTAGTTTATTGATAAAGAACTTACATGTTCATTTACATCGATGATCTTGAACTTATGACCTGAAGCATTTTCTCCCTGCGTGCCCTTTTCATCAAGAACTTTGGCTTTCATAAACTTGCACAACCCTCTTTCTCTAAACATTACCAGAACGTTCTGAATAGATCTGGTCATTGACTCGTTACTGATGTTAGCTTACTCAAGCCACTCCTAGCTCTTTTCCCTGCAATCTTGCCATTAACTAAAAAACATGCCAGTCAATCTTTTATCACTATGTGTCCACTTGATGTATCAACCTGTTACATTAACTGAAGGAACTCAATAAGTTTTTAAAAATAAGTAATTTGTAACACGGCAATTATTCTTTAGTATTATTGAACGTACATAGATCAAGAACATTACTAGATATAATTAAATGAAGTATTTAATACGTACCCTGATCAGACTAATCTTAGAGAACACACCCACTGTTTCATTAGCAATGTTTTGTTTATGCACTTTTTTCCGAGTTACTTGTGCCATGACTTACTTTATAAATTAACAAAGGTCTCTTTCCACGACAAAAAGGAAAAGAATCAAGATTCTAAACCATCTGCTGTGTGATAGATAAATCTTACTCGTATTATCAACATGAAAAATTTACCCAATGTAAACGTATTTTACTTATCTAACGAAAGGTCTATTTATAATCCTTGATCATAAACTCTTGTGTTCAAAACCAGTAGACAATATTTACTCCAAGAGAAAACACTTTTAAAAAACACCTTGCTGATATTAATGGTGTCAATATGAGAAGAAAACAAAAATATGCTGTTTCTTTTTAATTCTTAATTTTAAATTCTTTTTGTCGGACGCATTTCATCTGTGATGATTACAAGAATGTGTATCTAAATAAAAATTGCTGTTTATAGAGTTTTTAGTTTGCGAAAAGTTAACAAGATAAAAATAAGTATCCATTTTATGCATAACCAATACATTTTACAGCGCTTCTTGTTTTCAAAATAGGCGTCATCATACTTTGATTTTTTAGCTATAAATCATATAATGATGTTACGTTTGAACACAAATTTGTTATGCGTGATATTTTAAAATACAATCAATCACCGTGTACACAATTATCAAAGATTCCGTTAGACATAAAGCACTTGTTTTACTAACACAATCAGGCAATGATCATCAGAATTGTACATAAAAGAATAACAATAAGTAGCTATTATATTTCAAAATCTAATTCGTGAGCAAGCAAACAACAGGCATAAAGTATACTTTAAAGAGTCATAGAGGTAAAACGTGTATACCACTTAACAGTGGCATTGCTCCTAAAGCCTGCAAGAATAACATCAATGTAGTTCACTTATTCTTTGTCCTCTAACCCGAAACTGACCTCTTCTTATTTCCTAACACAATTTTGCTCTGCCTACGCATAATGTGAAACGATCGGAAATGAAGCGCGAGACGACTACTCGCGTCAAGAAAAATCCCCGTAATCTTGAATAAAATTTGTGATAGGGATATTTAGAAGAGCACATTTTTGTTTGGAGCTTATAAAGTTAGTTTCAAGTGATGTAGTCTAGTAAGGATTAAAAGATTAAAATGAATTCAGTGTCCTGTTTTTTCAATACTATAGCTATATTTACGCCGCATACATTCTCCATTATCATGATACGTATAATATATGTGTATATGTCTATATGTGTACATATAGATATACATAGAAGCATGATACGATCAAGTATTCAATATAATTGGTCATATTACCAGCACGAGCAAGTGGTACAATTGATATGTATTATGGTACGGTACACATCTTTATAAACTATCAAAGGCTTTTTTGTTCACAATGATATCACAGTATTCTGTTCATGACACACGAAGATTTAATCCATGTAAGAAATAATATGTTTCATATCAAGCAAAGAATGTTATCAT
>JANTCA010080484.1:25188-35982 GCA_024741275.1 Chironex yamaguchii
ATTTTAGATATGTTAGACAGTCCTGAATGCCTAACGGAATGCCGGAGGAAAATCCTAACAATTTCTGACATCCAACACACTTTTAGTTAACTTGTAATTTTTGATGCCGAAAAAGATCAGGCATAATAGGGCATAATTATTCACTAATATGAAATTCAGAATAAGTCTTGTACTATCAAAGACATGATGATAGATTAATTATCAGGGTCAATTAAGACCTTGAATTCTTACCTGATGTTAAAACGTCTGCTCAGAGATGCAGCCAAGATGGTTTGGACAACATTAAAAGAAATATTAGCACTTGTCTTTGACTTGGTGGCCTGTGTTTTGCTATCCAAGAAGCTTTATCCGCTCACTAAAGGGCAATTATGTCAAAGAAAGTCTTAGCTGAGGATTAACAGCAAGTGTGGTCAAGATGAAAACACTGTGCGCTTTCTCAGACAGTGAATCGTAGCTTGATCATGACTAGCAGGGGAGCGCATCACAATTTCGCAAAGTGTATCAGTGTGTGTAATACATGGTGATACTTTGAACCAATTTATATAGCCTTAATAAAGATTTCCAACGTCGAATTGTTTTCCCCAGCAGTTCTTGAAAAGACGTAAAACCTGCTAAAGAGCCCAGCTCTGACGTCATCACTGGTTTCTAACGTCAGCAACTTGAGATATCTTTCTATTAAAAACCAAAAAATAGAACTTCTTTGAGTTCTGTAATGGAGCAGTTTGTAAACGCATGCAGAGATTGAATCGGTAGTCATTGTTTTTGAATTGAATATCATACACCATGGTTTTTGTCGCCTGCCAATATTTTCTCTAACAGATCAATTTCCCCTCGGATCTCTAAAGAAGCCTTTGGTGCGATGAACATTGCTCTGAAGGCCCACGCATAAAAATAGTCATTAGAAACAGACAAAGAAAGTAAACGCCCACATCAATTGGACTAAACAGCTCTTAGAACAAACGCTGACATCACCTTATACCACAGATCATGGGCTATGTGGTCTTACCTTAACAAAACTTACAATCAGGAATCTTGTGGTATAATGATCATTAAAAACTGAGAAATAAATCAGAGTAAAGCATAACCGACATAATGCAAAGATAAACGAAACTTTGACCCGGGTATGTATCGAGAGCGAGAAAGAAGTCTAAATTATCAAATTTTTATAGCAGACCCAAATTTCACTATATTCAAACAATTTGAATTTGAGCTAAACGTATATTTTCATACGAAAGTTTAATTTGGGCCAAGTACTCAAACTTTCTTGGCAGTATTTGTAATTCAGTGCTCAAACTTCCTAAGCAAATTATGAACTTATCTCGCGATTCTCGTCAGAAAAACCAAACTTCGGACTAAGTCTTGAAGTCGACGATTGTTGCGACATTATTAATGTTATCGGTTAATAGTTTTAGTTGCCTTATTTTGACATCTTGATAACATAATCTGAAAGTGAAATTCACACGTGGTTATGTAAATTTGCCTGAACATAATACTCAGACCAGATTGATGTCAACCTGTTTGCGACTTGGAGTGGTAGGTCAGGTAGAAGTTGTGGTGGACGTCAGTTCTCTATTCCTGAAACATTGAAACATTTTTAATTTTCCTTTTAAATGAAAACATTGACATTTCCAACTTGTTTAGATTCAACTGTTCTAAAGAGTACTCCTTTCTTATAAATGACTGTCTTAAGTACGTATAAGTAAACGATGGTCAAATGCACAAAATTAAAAACTCTTTATTCAAAGAACATTTTTCAAGCAAAAGTAAAAAATATTTGCTATTGTTTCTGTTTAGTCTGGTGCCATCGCCGTACAAACATACATACAAACATAGTCAAGTACTATATAACATTTTCATCAATTCAGTTCTTGCTCTTTTCGCCAGACTTACCTTGCAACTCGACAGAGTTATTACTTGAGTAACCAAAATATTGGCACGTTTTTAAACTCAGATAGAGCTCTGTTTTATTTCTTTAGCTACGTGATATCAAGGAGCCTGTGTGTTAATGTGTTCTGTACTAATAAGTAACGAATTCTTAGACCAGCCATAACAGTAACCTCATCAAATGAGACACTTCTTCGCTATCAAAATTAATTGTTGAGCAAAACCTGAAACAAAGTAATTATACCCTAGAATTATTTTACATTTAGCCAAACATTATATTGCAATTTTACCTTTCGTTAAAGCTTGGTACGTTTGAACAATGTGCTGACCATAATTCTGTATCACTGAATTAAGTCCCATTAACTCTGCGTTAACAGCAAAACGTACTCTGTGTGAATTAGAAATTATCGTGTTACAGTATGCACGCTAAGAGAATTAGACTTTTCAAAGTTTTGATGTACCAAATGTACAAAGATAACACGGTCTGCTTCTCTATTGTATAGAAAAATAATTGTATGATACTACAGAATAATATTCAATGGCCAAATTCTTTATTCTTAAATTTCTCAATTGACCGTAAAACCTAAACTACTGAACGTATATTATTCTTGTCAGAAAGCAATGTGTATTGCATGTTGTCATTTTCAATGGCCGGTTTCTTTGACTTGACTGAAATTTATAATGATTGTATCCTTTTCTTTAAGTAATACTTATTTGTGTTCAAGGTAATGAATAATTTGGTTGTCAAGGAAAACATTCATGTCATGGGTCATTTGAGTATTTCATGTTTCATGCAGAGAACTTTATTTGTGTAGCAGTAATGTATTCCCAATCACTTTTAAGAAGTCTTCGATTCAGCGTAAAACTAATTGTATTAAACACAAATAGGGGAATTTTGTCAATTCTATTCTTGCTAATTACACTGCTTTTCTTAGATGAATTCAAAGTTTTGTACATTTAGCACTCAACCACGTTTCCTTTCCTGTGGTCACTGCTCCTTCACTTATTCAACATGTAACAGAAAAACTGCGAGTATATTTCATAATTTGCCATCATTAAGTGTGAGGCATTGTAAAAACATATCTTAAAATCTCCATAGCTTAGGAAAATAAAAGCATATCTTCTATCTAGAAGGTTCTAGCAGGTTCTAGATCAAACCGTGTAGATTAAAATGTTTGCTCAAACAAAAAAGTAAAATTGCGAGTTTTCTACTCGTGCAATGTAACAGCAGTAGATACGTAATAGAATATATTGTCCTTATTTTCCACATTTGCCTTTCAATTGTTCTTAAAATCAATAAACGTGTTAGACATATAGGAAAAACAGCGACTTTCTTCAATTCTAAAGCCATTTTGTGACTGAACTCCAGTCAACTCCAGTTTACCGGTAAATTTTGAAATCTGAAATTTATACTTTACGCTCTAGGCAATAAAACAAAACACCTTAACACTGCATTTGATACATCCTATTCAAGTTAAGAATTACTATTAATGTATGCAGAATAAAGCTTATTTACAACGAAAACAAATATTAACGCAAAAGAAACAAGTCCAAATACAAGATTCAAGTTTTGGATCCAGATTTTCACTCCAAATTTCCTCTCCTTTTCTCACTGACAGGTTTTGAACTATAGATGCTGCTTTACGAATAACATATCATGTGCATTCGCCAATTTCCAAAGAGCTTTACTCACTCATGTGTTTATTGCACTATATGTTGCTAAACAGCAATATATCAGATTTTTACTAGCACGATATCGTTATCATATTACCGCTGAACATTTTCACTGTTATTTTATTGCTTGTAACGCGAAATAAGATCAAGCAAAAACCATCAGACCCATAATATGACCCCCTTGCACTGCATAGACTTTTGTAGGGTGGAAGGGGGCACAATGCTATTATTGACCATATGTGTGCTTCTTAAGTAAAGGACACAATACTTGTTAAGTGTTTATGATATGTAGATTGATTTTTGCCTTGCTGGTATGTCAAGCGTCATTTTGAAACAACAGTATTTTTGGATGGTTTAGTGTTTATTTTCTCTTTTAGGAGTCCTTGTGACAAAGCAATTGATTAAATTCGAAAAACTAATCAACCCATCAATTGCTTGCGGCAATCGCCCTCTCCGTTAAAGCAAACAACACGAAAACAAGAAAAAAACCAACACTAAATAAACAATAAGAGGAAAATGAGAGATTCATTATGAGGTGTTTCAACTTCTTAACTCATCATCATAACTGTCACTAATCCTCCCTGTCTTATTCTCAGTCATAAAAGGCATACATACAAGCAGGTCAAGTAATCACAAGGTCACATTGTTTGCAATCTTTAGAATTTGTTTGAGCTCTAACAAATGCTCAAAGCATGACGGCCTAACTTAAAGTCAAGAGGTGTAAGCCGTAACTTCAAAATGTTGTAATCCATTCATTCAATTCATCAAGAAATGTCATGTCCACTGGAACTCATAACAGAACTCAAAGAAGTATTGTGTTTAGTTGCAAGTACATTGATAAAAGCTAAAGAAGCAAATATTCATCACCAACTGTTGGGAAATCTGTAAATTTTAAAGATTCCATGCCTTTTGCATTGCATTTGAGATTCCTTAAAACTTTAGTAGCACCGTTTTATTGTAAGTTTCTTACATTGGGTGATTGCTTATACTGCAAGCGCTCGCCCTGTCATGCACATTTCTCAAAACAAATAAACATTTTTACACTTTGAACACTGAAGATTTAAAGTGCGCAGTTTGCGTAGAATGTGCACAAGTCATAAAAAGAATGTGAGCAAATTCTATGCTTGGGTTCAGGGAGCTTTAATTGACCTTCGCATGTATATTGCGGTCCGATTTATCTTTAGTAACAATTGACCAATTGCATAAAATGATTATAATTTGAGGTTTGCAGCATGAAGTATTGGTCTAACTTTACCGGCTTTTGAAATAATATTTTCTGCAACGCATTCTCCTTAGAATATGCGCAAAAAGGTTGATTGAAAACTAACTTCACTGCGTATTTCATAAATTTCCAGACTCACGTCCAAGCGAGTCGAGTATAAATGTACAGCATCATCCCTCTTGGTACATTTACCATCTTCAGTTGAAATACGATGTAGGTACAAAGGCCTTGTTACTGTCACTGATGTACAGCAATTAAGTGGAAAGCGTTCAGAAATATTGCACAAGACTAGGATACATTTATCCATCAAATGGGTCAGCAAAATGTGTAATAAAAATGTCTTGGTGCGTACAAGAAAGAAACTCAGATTAAAGGTATGCCGAATAGTGGGCAATCATCGACTTATATTGTTTCTGCAGTAAGAAGAAAAATGGAAATTATTGTCAGTGTTACCTTAAAAGATCAGCAAATTGTTTATCATTCATCCTTGGTGTTATAATACCCAATGTAGGAGAATTTGTGACAGTGTGCACCTAATTTAGGTTACCAAAGAGGTATAAAAGACAAAAGCAAAATCATTGACAGATGTAATAATTGCTCACAATTAGTCAATGGAAGCATTGTATTTTGAGTGCTATGCAACAGGTTAGTGACCTGATGTTGAAACACGTCGAAGACAATCAAATAAAACGGCATCATGCGACGAGGACCACAATAGTCATTTTAAAGTATTGTGCATTATTGATAAGGAAGAGAATTAGCTCGTCTTCATATCTCAAACTGAAATCTTTTCAATAAGTCTGCATTTCTCTTTGTCGAAGGAAGGTAAATGTATAACGAAATGATTAACTTCAGCATATTAGGTCAACTAAATCGGTTAAGAAAACGTGTATTATTATATCCACCAGAAAAGACGTTATAAAGTATATCGATTGAATGATGAAGTTGCAAAAGTTTCGAATTAGCCGAAAAGATTTCCATCGTCAATGGCAAAAGAAAAATTTACAACTGTTTGCTTTATTTCTATTTTGTCCTTAGATGCAATTCAAATCTGGTGTTCATCGATCTAAATGCAGCTCAACTAAGTTTCTACAAAAATCGTTTATCCCCAAACTAATGATTACTACAGTTATACACTGACACTAAAAATATCGGATGTGGTCAATAATATACAATAGAAATATATGATGAACACCGGACAAGTAATCTAGATAAATAAATTGAAACAAAATGTTTTACATAAATCTTGTTTTCCAGACATATTTCTTCAACGGTTTTGCAAAAGTATCTAAGGCTAAGTATCACATATAATTGTTAGTATCACAATTCATCAACTAAAGGCACAAGGTTACTTCGCAGAATGTTTAAACGTCTCGGGACATATTTGTGTTATTATTTCTTAAATTCAAACCTTAAGATAAAGTGTTTCTTTGCTCATCAAGATAGCAATTTTAACAGTTTTGGAATAGCTTCATTAAACTTCTTTTCCTGACATGGCAGTACTGTGTTTTAATTTTCCCTATTGAACCCCATCCGATTTCAAGAAAGGCACCACCCGTCCCACCCCAGACTGACTATAATTTACAAGCACCTCATCTTGATAATTTGTGCCCATTTTCCTGCAAGGAACTTTCACGCAGCCTAAACTTGAATTCTCTAAATGTGAATTACTTAAATACCAGTTAAAAGTCAGCCTGGACTAGTTTTGTCCAGTTCCATTCTTATGATGATTGCCTCTGACAAGTTAACACGCGGATATATTTAAATCAACGCAAAGAGGCCTAAGTTATTCTGGTAATAAACAGATGACCGCTAATTTAAAGGTTAAATTACTGCACCTTAATTTAAATTTATGTTTTGCCCCAAAACAATAACATTATGCTTCACAACGTCATCAACAAGAGATGAAATACTAAGTCATGACAATGGCATGGCATGTACACCACAACAACAACACCTCAATATGATGTAAATTATCTACCATGTAACACCAATAGTCTTAGTTTAAGTTTCTCTCGGTGTAATTTTCTTTCATTTCACTTGTGATTTCACAAGAATTTCAATGGCAAAACTCCTGGTTATCCTGACAACCACTTTCAATTGTAATTGGCATAATTAGAACCTTTCAAAAATGTCACATCGCACAATTTAGGATAAGGTATTGGTTTGGAAAATTACATTGCATCAAAGTCGCCCACTATTTTGTATTGATAGATAACTAGATCATATTGCTGTCTACAGACACATTTGCCATTAGTTCATATTAGAATGTAGTCATATGTGTTAATCTTGCTATTAGAAATTGAAGTTTGTTTTATTTAAACAGTATAAAGCCCTTTAGTAGCACAGTAGGATCTCTTAATTTTCTTGTCTTCTGAGTCCTAGTTTAAAATTATGCTTGGGGCAAAGTCACATCTTGCATCTTGCCGTCTACATGACATTGTCAGGGAATGCATTTGTTTCCAAGTTTTTTTCATTTCTGGTATTCATAAGTTTTTGACACGCCATTGACTATATTATCAACATCGATTTTAATTATCGTCAGTCGTTATCGTTATTATCATCCTTATCATCGAAAAACTGCGCCTGTGTATTGTCCAGTTTATAGGCCGCACATTCCAAAGGTTGGGTGACAAGATAAAGCGAGCAAATTCCATCTTGTGTTAGCCAAATGACAGTTCCCTCCATGTTGTGCTTGCAAGCACAAAATTTCGGGAAAGGTTAACTCTCATATAAGTCAACATTTACTGAAGAATTCAAAATGTATTATAATGTACACAGACGAGAATGTTTTACAAAATTTTAGAGAAAGATCATCTACTCATCTAAGTGCTTTAGAGACTATCTATGTATATATAAACCTGTCAGTCACATCATCATGACGTAAGCATAATTATTTTACATATGAAGAGGAACTCTATTGATGTTTCACTGCTTCCTAGTATAGATCTGGTAACCATATACTGAACGGAAACTGTCTTTAAAGAATGTTTTCGGACAATTTTCTCATGGAAGGGAAAAATTACTTTCGTGACATGGTCTCTGATATTTTTGTCACCCACCTCCCTGTTCGAAGTATGTTTCGTCTTCCATGAAATATTAGTGATAGAGTTGACATGGCGCATTACAAGAACATATTGCTTGTCGTCAACTGTCCGAATCACTAGCACATGCAGCACGGAACAACTGAAGAGATTCTTGTGGCTTAAATCTGAGGAACCCCTTCTGCCCAACCCCTTTAAACTACTTTTGGCAATTTTATTGCGATTCGTGCGATGAAATCTTGTTATTCGACTTTTTCAAAGGAATGGGAGGATCCCTATTGTGAGGAAAACATGGTAATGGTCGTAGGATCAAGTTAGCCTCGTTTCGGCTGGAATCACTAACCTCCATTTTGTCTCCATATTCGTAAGTCCTCAAATTGAGACGAAGTGAGACTCCCCTTAACGTGACATTGAGCCAAAGAAAAACAATATTCTTATTCTGTGATCTAGCTTTAGGTACGTTGAAGTATTATCGTGTGAATTGTAAATAGGTTTTAAGGTTTTGTGTATATTTAAAAACATGTTTCTCTCAACAAATGACACCCACCGTGGAATTCAAGAGACGAAATCTGTTTTATTTGTATACAGAGGTTAAGAAGGAGATAATAAATGATTAAAACGTCGAGAAACAATTCCCTCATTAGATCCGTAAATAAACCGTTGGTCGATACATATTTATCTCATGACTAGGATCTCTTCAGATAAAATGTTTATGAACGGATCGCTATACTTTTCACAAGAGACGGATCGCTTTACTTTTCACAAGAGACGGGTCGCTTTACTTTTCACAAGAGACGGATCGCTATACTTTTCACAAGAGACGGATCGCTTTACTTTTCACAAGAGACGGGTCGCTTTACTTTTCACAAGAGTGTTAAAATTATTTTATTTGTCTTGTAGACGATAATATTATGCTGATCACTTTGACTGATGTGTAAACGGCAATCGGCAATTGTTTTTTCTTTGTCAAACGAAGAACGTGGAATGATCACCCAATTGTAGTGAAAAAGGTATTAGTATGAAGTAATTGAAACAGGGCATAAATTTAACACTTATTAAATTAAACTTTGAAATTTAAGAAACAACAAATGGCCAGATTAGATGTATCAGAGAAAGTTAACGACAATAAAGGTTCGAGATCGTACGAGGTATGGAGGCAAGACGCCAAAAGCAGTCCGTGGTTTTATAACACGTTTGATAATAGTAGGCTTCACAGTCTCTTAAATCGAGAAGTTTTCTCTCTAATTGATTTGTTGCCTTCTTTACGCGTCTTGTCTTTAACGTCAATGTTAATTTTCTTTAAGTTTAAAGAAAGATTTCTAAAGATTAAGGAATCGTATCAACAAGCAGGTACTGTTCTTTCTAATAAAGTATAAGTTAATTCCTGGACAACCAGCTCACCAGAGAAAGAAACAGAATGTTTTTTCCTATGCACAGGTAGTTGTCAAGGACTGCCATGATAAAAGTATTATTCACAAGTAGTACAATGGTAGTCATCTTTCTTTTCCATAGTTGATTCGTAGCCTTTGCCAAACTACTATCTGATCTTCATCGTACCATACAAGGCCGGCAGATAAAGGGGCCCGGTTTTTCCGGTATCAGTTTGGTCTTTTTCTCTGTATTAATGTATGACATTCAATGTTTCTTTCTTTCTTTTTGAGAAATCTATCGTGTTACAATTAATGTAACTATGTCATTCTCCTTCCTGATATTAATTCAGTTTTTTATTGCCCAACGTTTGCTTATGCTGTTTACTGCACTTGAGGCATAAAAAGCTTTCACTAAAAAGATGAGACCATGCATACATGAGGAACTTTCTGCAGAATACCCTGGTTTTTGAATTATTCTTCTAACACTGTGTACTGCCCATGGAAATGTGGACGTTTGCGTTTGGACGTTTGGACGCGAGAGGTATGCAGCTAGAATTACGTGGGAGAATATTTGGCATGTTTGCACAGATTCAAATATTTAATTACTTTTTGGCATAAATATTTTGCAAAAGAAGATAACATATGAAAGACTCTACAAGGTACAGATTTGACTGCAATGAAGCAAAGGAACCTGGCAAAATGCAAAGTGCTATTTTTGAAAAAAAGTGATTTGATTAGACTTTAATTGTGATGTAACATTACGGACGGAGTTTAAGGTCTTGAACTGGATCGTCTACCTGCACAAAGGGGAATTCCGCAAAAAATTTGGCAAGATCACTCAAGTTCAATTTGCGACTAAGTAAATCATTTAGAAACTAAGTTCAGATGAATATACTTTGATGCTCTTCATACAATTATTTACCCAATAACAGACAGATATGGCCAACCTGGGTACAAAGATTATCAAAACATTGGCTAAGCTAAGTCGATGAAATGCACAAAGACAATTCTGATTCTAATCAGTTGCAATTCAATTGAATCTTTGCACACAAGGTTGACAACTCCACGCATGGTACAATAACATACATGAAGATATTGTCATCTGGAAAGCAAAAATTCTTTTCAGAAGTATTAGTTATTCCGAAAATATAACTGACACCTCCTGAAATGATTGTTGCCAGTGAAAGATCAGCAACAAATTCTAAAAGGCTAAAAAATTGGCTCCGAACTGCCATAAGCCAGGAGAGACTCAATCATCTAACGATCCTCTCAGTTATCGTGTAAGACGGACTCAGTTTGGTTGAAATTAATGATAAATTTTGCCAAGGTAATAATGACAGCCAGAATTCTAAACTTTACGTTTGATGATTACCCAAGGTTATTGCCTATTGATTTTAAAGACAAGACTAGTGACCATAAAATAGTGTTGATATCTTTATGACCGTTTTGTTATAATTAAATGCTAATTTTATGTGAATGTTACGCAATTGTAAATACCCTTAACCCTTCACTCTTGAGTATACCTGTTGAGGTATTACATATATCTGACACTGATGAAGGCTTAAGCCGAAACACAAAAAAATTAATGAATTTCCCCTTA